>VURO01003455.1:2176-45573 GCA_015108175.1 Pelvicachromis taeniatus | reverse complement strand
TTACACTTTATTAGAAAAAGTCAGCATTTGTACCATCTATATAACTGATGTGTTACGTTTTAGGTAAATGTTATCAGGATTTTATGCATCTCTACATAACTTGAAATACAAGTACACATAAGAAGCACAGCAAGAGGAAGGCAAATGGGACAAAGACTTTAAGAAAACCATGAGGCATGTTCTCTTTTCCAATTATTTTCTACCCAGAGGAGTTTATGGGTAAATAATTTCTCAGTGTTAGTGAGACAAAGTTTTCAGTAAATTCATTAATCTCTTCTTAAAAATATATAAATGGTGTGTGGGGAAAAGCAAAAGTTAGATGATTTATTAATTTTCAATCAGGACTTCCATCCATCCATCCATTCGCATCCGCTTAACAATTTTGTCTCAAACGATTCTTGTAGCTCTGTTGTTTTCAATCCAGGTAATGTGGCGCATTAGGTAAGTAAAAAGAGGTAACAAAAACTTTACCCACACAAGAGGGTAAAACCATGGCATTATGTGACCTTTGCACCAGTAGAGTGCAGTGTTTTCCTGTTCAGTGATTGTGTGGTTGAAGCTCAACCCCGCAGAAAAAAACAGCTCAGTGAAGTGAAGCTAGCGCTGAGCCTGTATTTGTGATAAGTGAGGGAGTGATCAAGCCAGCATGAATTAGATTGTTGGCCTTGAGCCCTCTGCTGCTATCTGAAGCCCACCCAGCCTGGCACTCGGCCTCCCTATGTGCTACTCTACAATAGCAGACAGGGTTATAGTTCACTGGGTCTCCATTAGACTGATGAGATTTTCTGATGTTTGCCTCATTCTGTGTACATTAAACCTGCTCTGCCACACTACAGAGCCTATAGCAAAATATATAACATATATATTACTGATTGTCTGACATCCAGCAGTCATCAAGCACCGTATAAAACCGTCAAATCTGAAACGGCCTACCTGACCCCAGCTCAACCGATTTTATTTGTACAATAACTTTATTATATTTGTAATGCAACAAGCTGTTAGCCTGTTATTGTTGGTGAACATTTGCCACCGTTTAAAAAATAAATTAAAGTATTTTCAGTGGTGGCGTTACAGTTTAAAAGACCTTCTTAAATCTTAAAATAATTTGATTTCCTGTTGGTCCCTGCACCTGGTCATCCAAAGGTACAGACCCTGAATAACTGTGATTAATAACGCCTGTTTTTAGATACTATTATATTTAAATAGCTGGTGTGAATAATTTCAGTGGATCACTAATTAAAAAAAAATCTAAGTTATTTATAGTGTATGTAATTTAACTTTACAGAAGTAAATTATCTGAACAAGGACACGTAAACTAGACGTTACGAGGTGAATCCACAGTACAGTCAGCTAATGTGGTTCATCTGACATCGACAGGTCGAGTCTGAATATCCGGGAACGTGCAAGAAACGAGGAAGTGCAGCAGTTTGGCTAACAGCAGGTGAAGTAGAAGCAGCATCAGCCCTTCTGCTGTCACACAAACCGAGGAGCTGTTTGTTCACCTACATTCACAGCAAAATGCCCGAATTACAGAGACCGAGGTGAGAAAAGCATAGCTTGCACTGTTTAACTACGCCATGTTTCTGAAGTCACCGTTTGCTGTATTGGTTAGCTGGAGGTTAAATGTCAAACATTGCAACAACGTTAGCTCTTTGGGTTTTTTTCATACAAGGTTTCGGCTAGCATGTTAAATATCTCAGCTGCTCACCACTATTAAACAGCTGCTGAGTAGCCGTTTGAGGGTCCCCACACGGTGACATCCCTGCTTGTTCTTCGTGTAAATGTCAAGCTGGATGTCCTGTGGAGTTGCTGTCTGAATCCTGACCAACAGGTTAGACAGAGGTGTCACATATGCAGCCCAGGACCCAGGATTAGCTTCTCTAATGGTTCATTCTATTGATATAGGTAATTTTTAAGGTATCTCATTATCAGTTTTTTTTTTTTTTAAATACACTGTTCACAACGGGAGCATTAGTAGGATGTACTTGTCTTTCCTTGCATAAAAAAGAAAACTACATTATTATCTATTAAATTAGACTGCACGTGCCCCATTAATTAAACTGAGTTTTATACAGATCTAACGTAGGAGTGTCAAAATGTAATAATTTATGTATAAGGCATGCTTGAAAGTCTGTCTTACAAAATGCTTCCCAGAGGCAACAAAATACAAGATACCACAAATTCATAAAACCCCGTGGTTATAAACAGATGTGTTTTTACACTAAAGAAGTTTTTTTTTTAATATAAAAAACCCCCACAAAACTTAAGTAAAATCTGGAAAAGCTTTCCTAAAATCTGCCCACTACAAGAGGTTGAAAAGGCAAATAAAAATGAATTAGTGCCTAAAAGTCATCTTGATCAAAAGCCTGGTTGAAGTGGTAGATTTAAAATATATGTAAAGATTTTGACATTTTCAGCAGTACAGAACGCATACGTTGCCTCATCAGATGTTTTAGTCCTGCACTTTGGAACAAGTTACAGACTCGTGCCAAAGGTCCCTGAGGGCCCGTATTCATTTGTATGTGAGAGGTAACATGTGGAAATACAAGACTTCTATGTTTAATTTGTGTTGCAGGCTCATGATGATTGTCTTTTACATGCACATTTGCTGTTATAATTTCAGTCAGGCTTTCAACCTTTTGGTGTAATTTAGTTCTGTTGGCTCTATGTGGCAGGCAGACATTGCACTCGACCTATGTTGGCGAGCAGAGCGAACCAAACAGGCAACATCTTGAGGGCAAACTTCCACATTAATGGGGAATTTTACTGATAAGGATGAGGAAGGTACCCTGCCTTTAAAGTAGTATTTATTGACTATTTTTTATGTCCTGGAGTTTTGTGTGTCTCAGTTACTTTTACATAAGGGCTTCAAAATAGCTGCACAATTAACTACACAGGGGTGTTTTCAAGTAGGGCTGTGTTTTATCATATCATCTGTGATAATACCGGCATATAAAAGTGTTACATCGCAATATTATTGTTTTTGGGGCACCACATTCTCACAACAATGAGACAAGCCCATACATGTCTGACAGTTGGGTATGTGTCAGCCTTAAAATGAAGTTACTTCAACAACCTCCAACAAAGCACAGTGCTATGCAAAGTATACAAGATAACTGCTCCTACTAAATGTGGAACTAACATATGTTTCACAAGTTGAGGCAAAAACACAGTTAAGTACAGCCAGTAGCAGCTGATGATTTGCTACCCAAATGTAAACAAATGATCCAACCAAGCATCGCTGGAGCACTGACTAGTTACACTTCATATGACAGGAAGCGCAAACGGTGGTTGGAAATCCGTGGTTGCTCGGTGGAAAAGCGAGTCTTTAAGCAGCTGGTTAAAAAACTCAACTCAAGATACAAGTGCCAGGGTGGAAAATATTTTTCAGTTTTAGCATGCGATAGTAGTGTTCAAACTACTGAAGAGTTACAAGTTTAAGTTACTTTAGGTACTTGAGGCAGTGTTTTCATTCTTTTCCTATTATCTCTAATGTCACCTTCCTATTCTCATTTGTCTTTATCATCTTAAGGATTCAAGCCATTGACACTAGTGCAAGTGATGGACTGGAGGGGTTCAAGGCACATGCTGTGTTCCAGGAAATCAACAAGAAACTGCAGGAGGTATTTATGTTACTTACATGAATGGGACTTGATATGTGCATTTCCAGCTCCATATTTTTATTTGTAGACTTCCAGTAAATAATTATTTTATACTATGATTTGGGCTGTCTTAAGCCTGTTTCCTCTCCCTCGGTCTGCTTTTCCCATGAGCCCACATCTTTCTGATTGGCTGCCTTTGACAAACAACAGGACATGTTTTAACAGCATTTGAGTTTTGCTTAAGGATCACCATCCCATTCAGATTATACAGAGGCAGTAGTATAAAGATCTGTATAGAATAGAGCATTTAGAGGTGGTAATTTCAACATTATTTCTTACAAATGTTATTTTTTCTTCCTGGTAAATTTAACACTTTAATCTAAGTTTCTTTCTCATATATTTTCAAATATAATCTTTGTTTATTTTCTGGTATTTGCTGAATATTCCGCTTGCCTGCATCAGTGAAAATAAATAAATAAATAAATATTTGTAATGATATGCATTATGTTTTGGTTTTTGCTTAAAAAACGAGAAACACAATCATTTTGTAAAAATCTTTGAATCTACCTATCAAAGCTTTTGCAGTCTTCCTAGTTTTGTGTTCATATAGCTACACAGGCTTTTAGCCTTATGATGGCACATCAGGATCTGTTCCCAAACTGTCATTTTATAGCACAAAAAATAATATCAAGCTTATGTTGACTCAATCAGACAAAAGGTTTCCATCAAAACTATGTTACCTTTAGGTGACCTCAATCATACAGATTCATCTCAAGCTCGCCAGCAGTGCTCTCTACGTAATGAGTGGGATTTGTCATCAATGAGGAAATGGCAGCAAAGTTTAGTGTAATATCTCTGAAAACTGATCAGACAAACAGACTTAAGTTTTTAGCTTGGGAGCTTATCTTTATCTTATCAGAGGGAATTTGTTCTACTTTTGTATTTTCATATTAGTTCAATGTTTTTCTTTCTATTTTTTGTTTCTACTCAAATCCAAGTTTTGGGCAGATTAAGGATGATATACCAAACTAGGTTATGTTATACTTTTGGCATTGACCTGTGTTGGGCTGCAGAGTGTACTCCACAAACATCTGAGTAAACAGTGCACCCTGCAGATTTAAGGCTGTTTACATTTCGTTTCCCACCAAATCCGTCGGGCGTCTTCTAGTCCCCAGAACTGTCGACTCTATTGGCTTATCTGAAAAGCTGTTTCCTTTCATATTTTAATTGCGTTATTTACATTTGTGTTTTATTGCTAGCGGTATCGTTTTGATGATTAATTGCTGCTTTCCTTGGCACCTTAATGCCACAGTACACAGAACATGGGGAAGCTCTTTCAGGCCCCAGGTCTGTAGTTCACAGACTAATCTACTGCAGGAGCATGCCACCATGCTGCTTCTGCTCAAAGCAGATTTAATAATACAAAAACAATTACTTATAAAGAAAAGATAAGAGGTCAAAACAAACAAAAGGAGAAGGCCTTGAACCAAATCACGGCTGCGTTATCAAATTCAGGCTTCTTCTTTAAGACTGAATTTGAACCATGCACTAGAAGACTATGAAAACACTTAGAAAAGACTAAAGTATAGAAACCTTTCCCAGCTAAAGATGACGTCAAAGACTAGGTTCTTGCAAAAACTGGAATCTTGAAGATCTCTGTTTACATTACTCCAACTAGATTAACTTTTAGATCATTTCCCATCATGTTACAGCTGGAAATTTACAAGAACAGCTGTTGAATAAAAGAGTTTTTGGCAATAACTGTGTGTGCAATGAAAAACAACCCAAAAGAAAATGTCAGAATGTGGACACAAGGCTGTGTGAGGAAGGGGGGAATTAAAAACAATCGGTTGGCTGTTGAAAGTGTTTGTGATTGAATGTTAAACTTTGCATGAGCCAAGAGGGGAAAAAAGCTTATGGATTATAATTAATACTTGATTTTTGTTGGAATGTCAGGAACGAGAGGGGAAAAAAATGACATCTTATATCTTACACATCTTCAGAAAATGAGTCTTGATTTGCCTGTGAAACTAAAATTGCTGAAAAAGCTGTCTGCTTTGAGGCTGACAGGTTGGTAGGCTCTATTGAAACCAAAAACTGAAAATGGGGCTGCAGGTAATTACCAACACAACTAATTAATAATGAAGAAGTACTGAAAAACAATTGTAGACAGCCACTCCAGCCTCCATATGGCTTTATATAAGTGCAAATCATCCTCCACAGACAATCAACACTAAGAAAGCAGGAGGAGAGGAAGATAGTTGGCTAATGAATAATAATTATCAAACACACCCAGTGATTAAAATCAAAACTCCACAACAATACTACTAATGATCAAAACTCTATGGGGTGCCTTCTCAGTTAAAGCACTTTTATTGTGTTCACTTACATGTGTATACCTCTGGGCGTTCACATTTAGCAAACATAGTTTATTTTAACATTTGAGCGTCTTTATGAGCTAAAACAAGAAGAGAATCACCTGCCAAAAACTGAGGGGTACCACACGAAGCTACAAATATCTCTGTCATAGTTTTAGGTTTATCAGAACACACAAAGTCTTATTTTTATATGTTCATTAGATGACAGATGTTAGAATCCAGACACTATTATTGTATTTCCTACAAAGGCATTAATTAAATTAAATTAAATTAAAGATAATGGTGGACATAAGAATTGGGAAATGAAAGGGTGCCCCTGTGCATTCACTCTCTGCATATGTAAATGATGGATGTAACCTCAAGGTTTGAACTTTTTTTTTTTTTTTTTTTTACCCCGATAGCCAGCAAGGCACAGCAACTCCTCTGGTTGCCAAAAGAACCTGGATAACACAGAGGTCTTTGAGAAAATAACCTTTCTTCTCTGTTGATTTATAGCCATTAAATCAACGGAGTTGATTCAGTTCAACTACTTCAGTTACTAGTTCATTGTCTTAATTAATACAACATGATGCTCATTTTGTAAAGTATGGCCTTATTTAGTGTAAAAATATATGATTAAAGCAGGATATCTTTTAGGTCATGGCTACATTTTAATTGATAAAGCTCTACTATATAAGGGTGATAAGCTCTGTGTTCCTCAGTCTGCTCCACCCTCGGCCGATCATGCTTTATGAAAAACATCGATTTTCAGTTCCTGTGCACGTTTAGCTAAAATGTAAATTTAGCCCACTCTCTTGGCAGCACCTATAGTTACAAAAGCCTGAACTTTAGTTGGACAGATTTGCCACTACTTTTTTCCTTCACTATCAGAACATTTTCAGTAGTTTTTCCACCATTACCTGAAAGTCTAAAGAAAATAACACATGGCTTGTCAGGCCGAGCATGACATGAGTGAATGTAGGGAGTGAAAGATGGTCTTTTAAATTTCGACAACTTTACGTGCAACATTTGGTTACCTCCCTGAATTTTGATATATTGTTCCTTCAGTCACATTCAGTGGAGACTGTTTTTGACTTATGGTGTGTGAAATGTCTTTGTACAGGATGGAGAGCAGTTTGTGAAAAAGATTGGTGGAGTGTTTGCCTTCAAAGTAAAGGATGGTCCAAATGGAAAGCAGGCAACTTGGTTTGTGGATGTAAAGAACGGCAAAGGCTGCGTTCACAACGATACAGGTGAGAAAACTGAGTGGCTCTGTGAGCATGATTTAAAGTCTGCCAGTCTTCCTGTATCTGATATAACAGATTCACGAATGACCCCTCGGTCCCATTTTAGGTGTTAAAATATCTCCGTTTCTTGTACGGTGGCCCTGAGAGGCCAAACGGACTGCAACTTCAGAAAACACCTGCAAACACCTTTAGATATCTGGAGGATATCCGATTACAGATATCTGGATTACAACACATTTACCTCTGCTCCTTCTTTGAAGTGTCTCCCAGTCCCAGCGCAATTGTTAGCATGTTTTGGTTCATGCAACTGGTCCGTTGGGTTATTGTCTCCCCAGAAACATTTCCGTTGTGTTTTGTGTGCTTTTGCTGGTGTTTTCTGAAGTTGCAGTCCGTTTGGCCTCTCAGGGCCACCGTACTCTTGAGGGTTAAACTGCTCCCATTCTGTTCAGTCAGTGAACAAAAACCTCTGAGCTGTAACATGTTTTTTAAACTTAGCTCTGTTTCTGTGTCTCTGCCCTGCAGATAAGAACGCCGATTGCACCATTTCCATGTCAGACGCAGACTTGTTGGCCTTGATGACTGGGAAAATGAACCCACAGACTGTGAGTATTCAGTCTTGCTACGGCCTGGAGGCTAAACTGTGAAGTGCGATAAGTGCTGTCCATTTACCATTTTCCCTTTGGTCTGTTGATATTGCAGCTGAAGTGGATTCAGTGAGTTCATAAAGTACCAAAAAAACCAACCAAACAAAAACATCTCAGTCTCCTTAAATGTGTCAGTTGAGTAGCTGACAGCGAACTTGAGCCATTTCAAAGTGACAAAACCTAAAAGTAAAGACATTTCCGGTAGATTGTATTTTATTTAATTTGGCTTTCTCTAGTCTCAGTTTTATTTTGGCTAATAAAAGTATAACACTTACTAATAACTGATTTAGAAGCATATTGAATGATTTGTGTGAGAAGGAATAGCACTATTACATACTCTTTTAGATGTCTGTATAAACGTTAGTTGGTTAGTCTGACATGATGTTTCTTAGTGTTGGGTGTTACCATGTTTATGTATCCACTGATGTCCCTCTGCCATGAGTTCTCCAGTTGGCTGGCAGGGTCCTACATTACCCACAAATACTTAGGATGTCTAGTGTGAGCTTCCCACAGCTTTCCAAAAAATGTCTTTTACAAGATTCATTTTATAAGTTTTTTTAGCCTGGATGAAAGTAAACAGCTATTAGCCACCTGGAACAGCCATTTCTGCTCAGCTGCCAACTGGGAGAGAAAGTTTTTCCTCCAAAGAATTGAACCTGCTGCTGCCAGTCTTGGAAAAAGCCCATTTGTTCATGGATGAGCTTAATTTCAGCTGTGGAGCTGTGAATAAGGAGCTTGTTGTTTTGATAAACATTGTTGTCCTGGCGATTGTCTCACACCTTCGAAAACATTAACTGGAAAAAAAAAGACCCAGACCAGCTGGACCAAATCTCTGCATGTTCTAAATCATTTGATGTGCTGGATGTCTTGTTAGCTGTCCACTGCCTCAGCGTGTGAAAAAACCGACGTGCCCTGATGAATGTGCAGGGTAATCGGGGTGTCTGGTAAATATTCCCACATGGAGATCAGTAATGCACCAAATTTTAATGTTTGCTTTAGTCAGACTTGTACTTACACATGTCGTTTTCACTTATTTTTCAACCCACTATTCCTGAACAGTGAAATGGATTTATCTTCACTGCGCTCACCTTTCAGGTTTATTTAGGTCAGGTTTTCATTTCCATGTCAGAAACTGGATATTCCATAACTTTTCATACTTTTACACAGTTTATTCTTCATATTTAGGTGATTATTTTTAACACTGAAGCCAATAAGTAATTTAGTTAAATGTAGCTAAGATCCATATTTGTTTGCGATGTCTGATTAAAAAAATTGTAGTGTAGATGTTAACGTTTTTGGCATTGTGAGAGAACCATTGTTATGCCATATACTAAATCTGCTTATCCATCTCTTCAGTATTACATGTTTCTTCTTGGTTACACAATCCTGCGTCTGAAATGAGCTGTTTTAGCTCCTTTTACAATATGCTTTTTTGTTTGCCTGCACTACAGAGGCTGAACAGCAGAGCTGTGGGGCATCTTTGCCTGCGATCACCCCATTAGGTCCGCTCTGTGGTATCATATAGATCCAAAGGTAGAAAAAATGATGACACTGGGTGTTTTGTGGACTTTGAAGTAGGAGCTTTTGGCTCACACAGACTACGTGCACATTCACTGTCATCATTACTTGAAAAGTATAGAAGATAAGAAACAACATAATAAGTTACCTTTTAGCTTTATCTCTTTCCAAGTGTGATCTGTGAACTGCAAAACTAACCCTGGAAAGCATTTACCCCTGATATGGAACCACTTTACTGGTACACCGAATGTTTAATAAGTCTCTGTGTACACTGGTTTTTAGTAACTACAGTTCCAAGCTAGGAACCTTTTTAAAAACTAAACCATCTTTAAAGATGTTTGCATTTTGCAGAAACAACAGTGAGCGGGGCAGAGCGCCACATATCACAAAATGAACCAATTGTCTTTTCATTAGATTTGTCTGAAAATAAATAGGGTGGCTCTTTTGCACCTTCAGGCTAAATATGTATACAGTTTTGACCTTTTATGATTCAACATTTGACTTATCAGCTCCTCGTTGTTTTTCATTCAGTGTGTGGAAATGCATTTGAACTATTATGACAGGTGAACACAGTAAATCAAGGGAGCATTCGGATCAATTTACACTAAAAAAAAAATAATCCGGAGACATCTACCATCAGCTCACAACAATTTGCAGTGATTGCATGTATTGTGAGGTCCTAGAAAAGCCACTGCTGCACTGTGTGTCTGCCTCTTCCTCTCCTTTGATTTCACTGTTTGACATCAAAAAAATGGATGGAGGAGAAACATCTAGTTTCCCTTCAAATCTGAACTTCCTTTGCCATAAGGGGAAAAGCTTAACTGCTCTCGAGTCCCTATGGCACATCAATTTGACGTCACCGACATGGAGCACTTCCAGTTCCAGCTTACTGCAGTTACTACCCACCCTACAGTTTTTTCTTTCACTTTATTTTATTATTGTGTGCTTTACTTTACCTCATTATATCTTTATCTTTTATTTTACTACTCTATCCATTATGCCTCTTTTAGAGTCAACTCTCTATTTCAGCCTCTGTTTGTTTTATTTATTTTACACATTTACTTCTTAATTTATTTAATCTGTTTATTTATTATATTTAATTAGTTGCAAGTTTTCTTCAGTTTTTGGTATTCAGTCAGCCAACCAGTTGATATGACATAACGTCTGAGTAAGTGGTGCGTAAAATGGGGTTTCACAGGACAGTCCCACTGGAGACACTGGTAATCGCTCTGCAACCTTCTCTAGCTTTTATTAGAATATAATAATAATAATGTGCACAAGCGATCCTGGATCAGTTAAAAAAAAAAACAACAAAAAAACAAACAAACTGATGGAGGTCTTGCAAGAATCCCACACTCCCCCATGTACAGTATCGGTCAGCATTGACGAAAATGAATCGGAGAGATGTTAAAATCTGGCTCAAAGGACCAAGCTGTTACAAAATATTCCCTTATGAAGTGAGACACACCGAGTTAGTGAGTTCCAACCACTTTTATTTACTAGCAAGGAAGCAAAAGCATACATGATGAACTCTATGCAAGTGCTCGCCGGGGTGAGTTTCATTTATACACTTCTTCCAATGTTTTCTTGGGAACAGATATGTGTGTGACGCTCTTACAGGAAAACAGTTAGTTACATGATGCAGAAGTACATGATTCTAACTCTGTTTTGGATAACAGATAGCAGAGGAGCCACAACAAGGCCTGAGAAAAGGACAGATTAGAGGGACAGAGAGGGAGAGATACATTCCTACAGCTTACCAAAAAGAGTGCTGCGCAGTTTTAATAATTTTTCTATCAATCATAAAAGGATAGCAGTGCAGGCTCCTGCAGTGTGTTTTCTCCTGATTAGACCCACAGTCATTTAGAAATCTGTACTGTTTTTTGTTTTGTTTATTTTTGACAAATAATTTAAAAAAAACCCCTCAGTTTCACCATTTCTGCTGTAAACTTACATGAAGGACTGTTATTTTCTTTCCTTGAGAAAATATTTATCTCTTAAAATGACCAAATTTTTACATCACTTGATTTTTGCCTTCTCACATCACAAACATTCATTTCTCCTTTATACGACTGTGTGCTCTGTGGAGTTTCCTGACCTCTCATAAGCTGTTGTTGCCGTTGTCCCAATTTTTCTCGGGTTGAGTTAATCTCTCACGGTAACTCTTTAAAGCCAGCAGCATGTATGTCTCTCTTGCTCTGAATGAACCATGCTTCTGATTCCAAACCATCTGACGTTTTTATATTACACTCTCGCTCTCGCTCTGATTCACAGGCGTTTTTCCAGGGCAAGCTGAAGATCACAGGAAACATGGGTCTGGCTATGAAGCTTCAAAACCTGCAGCTGCAGCCGGGCAAAGCCAAGCTGTAGACGAGATGCTGGAAAGAGAACAGAGAAAAACCACGAGGAATTCAACAGCAAGCCTGCTTTCAGATAAATGTTAAAAATTCTCATCACTGGACTAAAACACTCTTCCTCTTAGTGACCTCACTGACCAAACACTGGGATTAGTCAGCAGCCTGGCCAATCTAACTGGAGAATGACATAGATGGAGAGATAATTATTTCTCTAATTAAGTCCCTGCCTGCAGGCCCTCTCTCAACAATACTATTAGTCCAGCATAATAGAGACAGGTGCTCCCTACTTTGTGATACTAATTCAGTTCTTGTCCAATTTTTCAGTAATCTTCCCTGCAAATGAAATCTTTCAGTGTTTTATGTGTAGAAATGTTTTTAAGTAGAGCAGATTGCTGTAAGATTTGTCATAATAATCGATTTAACAGTCAAAGTGCCTCCTCATCTCAGATTATGGTTTGTAGGCAGAAATGTAGTGTTGTTGGGGTTTTTTTAAACAGTCTGTCTAGCTAATACTAATACAAAATACATATTCTGCTCTTCTCTTATTGTATGAATCTCTAAAATATTTCTACAGAATAAACGTGTCTTTGCTGGGGGTCGTGATGTGCATCTTTCACGATCAGGGTGTACTTGTATTTGGTGCATGATTCCTGCAAGTAACTTGATGTTTCTTTAAATTTTGCTGATAAAGAAACGCAGAGCAATGTGTCCATGAAATGGAACATAAAACAAGACTGAATGAACAAACGTGATGTTCCTTTTAACAAGAAGGCTTCTTTTATGTTCAAATGGGAATGTTGAGTTTCTGGATGTTAAAATGGAAACGGTGGCCACGCGCCAGTGTTTTTGCAGTGGAAAGACGCTGACGTTAAAGTCTCCTGACACAGTTTAGGGGTGCCATCTGAGGTTATATCAGTGTGACTGTGCAAAATAACGGCTCACTGTTCAGACGGTACTTTGATGTCAATGTCAAGCTGGCCAGCAGTGCGTCTGCTCCCCCTTTGAAGGGCCCTGTACTTTTCCAATGCTGCAGCGACCCGGTTCCAGACTGCCACGCTGTATTTTTTCCTTTGTACATGGACGAGCGTGGCTGAAAGACAAATCTGTTAACTAGCTCTGACCCAGATTCCACTGCAGCTTTGGCTTGGCTCTTGTAGTTTGCAGGTCTTACTCTGCAGTCACACTAGAGTTATTTCATTGGTCAGTAGTGATTGCTTTTAGAGAATGCCATTTCTTCTGTTGTGTTGCAGTGAAGCAATTGAGTTTTTTTGGGACGATTTGCAAACATTTATGTAAATTAATGGCCTAATTAATGTGGAAAAAAAAAAAATTCTTGCTAAAAGAAGAGAGGAAAGTTTAAGATGCACTTTATCAGCTTACAAAGAAAGGTGATGAAACTTGCCACAAAAAGCACTGCTCACCCTGTAAGAACAGTTTCCAAGTTTGATAATGTAGTGATTTTCCCTGTCATGTGATCAAATCTTTACAGCAAAACCTGCAGTAGTTTTTTATAAAAATGGTGCAGATAATCTAAAAACTTTGTATTTACTTTGAGCTGTGGTAGTACATGGCACATTGGTTGCACCTCACACCGTGCAAAATGCCCTGGATTACAATCCACTAGCCGGTGTTGGCCTTTCTCTGCGGTGTTTGCATGGGTTCTGTCCAGCTACTCTGGCTTCCTCCCACAGTCCAAAGACATGCTTGTTAGCCCTATAGCAGAGTGGCATCCACCCCCCACCCCCCACAGATGGATGGCAACCCAGAGGAAAAAACTAAGCAAAGTAAATTGTGCCAACAACTGGAGTTCCTGCAGTGGCCACTTTTGACTAGATCTGAAGATGGGTCAATCACTCTAGACTACAATGTTAAAATGTTTAGAACTAAATTATTCATTTTTAGGGCGATGCACACACTTATTAGTAGGGTAGATGGTAACACTGGCAATTGTCTGCTAGACGTCACCTCAACTTATTGAAGTCGCTGAACTCATCCTCTAAATATTTGTGGTCCAGACGCTTTATTGAACATTTCTAAATCAATTATGTAACATATATTATGGACCACTATGCTGTAAATTGAATTAGTGTTAACAAGTAATTTTTTTTTTAATTATTAGCATCAACTTGCATCTATTTGTACCTAGCGTTAGTTGTATGCTGTTAACTTAGCCCTCCACCCTGTTTTTTTTCCCCAAAGACATCACCTGGGACTCCCAGCACCCTCCTCAATACAGTCAAAATGGACACTGATGGTTAGCCCTGTTGTCTCACCTTCTCTGTGGATGACATACTTTGTTAGTTTTCCAACTTTGTGTACATGCAGTACTAAATTGGTGCGTGCGTCACTTAAAAGCGCAAATTATATTCCATGATGTATCTGCTCGCTCTGTGGTCACTATGACCCTGACCTGAATAAAATGTTTGCTACTTTGTACCAGTTACATAACACAGCTTGTATACGGGCCATTAATGTCCTGGAAAATAATTATCTGCTGCAAGAACGGTGTGTTTTCAAAAAGCTCTCTTGGGTTTGTTTGGAACGAGTGGGGTATTTTAAACCTTCCGCACCCCCTCCCCCCACCACACCACAACACCAAGAGGATAAGTTTAAAAGAATGCAGACGGGATCTCAGTTGTATGCAAAAAAAAAAAGAAGAGCAATCACTATCCCAGCTGCAATTTATAAACAAAACATGCTGAATGTTTTTGAATGTGTCCACAATTAATTATTATATGCAGCAGGCTTACTAATGTTCATGAGAGTATAGGTCCCAAGATTCCTTTATAATCTTACCCTACAACCTGTTCAAAGAGTCATAAAATGCATCTGTTGAAAAGGACATTGTTCAGAAGACTGAACATGTTCCACTGCACTAGTGGAAAATTACTTAAACCCATGTCCCAGCGAACGGAGCCCATCTGAGGGGAAAACAGCCTGCCAAATAATGTGATGAGTAATAACGAGAACATGGACCAGAGTGTGTTTTCTCCGATTACAAGAGCAGAATCGAGGCTGTAAAACCAATTCTGCCCTTTCCCCCCCCCCTTTTTATCTTGAAATCAGCAACTCATGTGATCAGTAAGTGAGACTCCCAAAAGATTTCTACAACCACAAGAGGCTCGGTATCTTTCAGTGCAGCGTGAGCATTCATCACTGCCTTTATTCTTGTCTGCACTCAGAATCTGCAGTTCCAGCACAAATAGCCTTAGTAGATGCCCAAATGTAAGGGTGATTGGAACAGTTGCCTTCATAATAATCGATTTAATTTTTAAAAATTAGCCCAGAACGTGAAATATTCCTGTAATACAGAAGAGGATGTGGATCCATTTGAAGAGTAATAACAATTATATCATGTTTCAACAAAGCGTAATGTGACCTTTCATGTAAGCTGACCTTAAAAGCCTTTTTTTATATAACTTTGAGTTACATGGCTGGAGGGTATCTTCAGTACATCTCATCACCAATTTAGGTCAGGATAAGCTTTTTCATTACACAACTTAATTCATACTTTGATATAATTTCAGATACTAATGATAGTCAAACATAAAAGCACGTTTCCTGGTTTTGTTGCAGTAATACATGTAATCACATGCTTTTGCAGCGAGGCTTAAAAATTAGTTTCATTTCTAAGATGAGAAAATAATTCACCCTAACTGATAAAAAAACAGCTTTTTTTTCTCAGTTTGACATTTTGAACCAGAATTTTGAATAATTGATGAAGCAGTTGATTCTGTAGATGTCCTTGAAATTTAATAAATCACTCACTTTTGTATGTGACATGATTCACGTCTATATTGCTCTATGTAACGGAGAGTTTTTTGCTATATTTCACTTTATTACATTTATAAATAACCTCGATCAGTACCAAATATCCTTGAAAGATCCTAAAAGTTAACAGATGCATACAAACTCTAAAAATTAAAGCGAATGTTCCCATGTTGTCATTTTCAATTCTTCAAAACAGTCTCTCCTTTTTAAAGTGAGGTCTTCTGGTAGAAAGTGGCACCTCACCATCTAATACAACACTTGACGTTGGCTTTCCCCCATAGACTGGACTGTATATACATTTTACATTGATTTGATTTTTAAAGTCTGTGGTCAAGACAACCTAACATAGTTCAAACTCAACAGAATGGATAAGAAAGGTCATCTGAGTGACTTTGAACGTGGCATTGTTACTGGTGCCAGATGGGCTAGACTGAGTATTTCGGAAACTGCTGATCCTTTGGGGTTTTCCTGCATAACCATCTCTAGAGCTTAAGAAAAGAATATCCAGTGATTGGCATCTATTTTGGGCAAAAATGCTTTGTTCATGGCTGAGGTCAGAGGAAACCGGTCGGATTGCTTCAAGGAAAGGAAGGCAAGGGTAAGTCAAATAACCACTCTTTATATACAAGGTACGAAGAAGAGCGTCTCTGTTGAACCTTGAAGCTGATGGACAAGAGGAACAGAAGACCACGCCGGGGAGTACACAAGAAACAGAGGCTAAAGTTCACATAGGTTCACCAAAGATAGACAGGAGATTGATGAAAACATTGCCTGGACTGATGAGTCTCAATTCTACTGTGGGTATTTTCTGTTTTCCTTACAGAACTGCCCTAATTATTTGTTTGCCATAGATTCGACAATGCTGGAAACTTTCCTCAGAGATGTTGCAGCAGATTTGTCCCATTCGACCACGCCACAAAGGTGCTCTACTATGTAGACATTTGATGCCATTTGATTACAGTGAACTCTTTTTCATATTCAAGAAATCAGTTAGACATGATTTGAGCTTGTTTTTAACAATCAAAACTTAAAAATGTGTCATTTTAAGTTGAAAAAAGCAAAAATAATAACCAAAATGTAACAAATTGACAATAATTTGCTATCAAATCATCCCCAAAGCCATGTAAATTATATTCAGATTAATTGTGCTGATGCACCTTAATGGTAGCAGATGTTCACACACTATTGTAGGAGGTGCTTGAAAAGTCTGGAAACACATGGGACATTAGATCATATCCTGTCACTCCTTTTTGGCATGCTCTTCTTCCACTTTTTAATTTATTTTCAGATGACTAATCTGTCTGTCTCCCACATGAAAGCTATCTGAGAGCACACCACTGTAAATAGATTGAATTTTCATAGCTATTTAGCGCCTCTTATCAGCAGTCTGCACTACACAGGTTTACATATCAGCGTGCCCTGTTTGAGCAAGTGCATCCAAGATTTTTCTTTACACACTGAAAGTATAATCACTGCTGTACAGTGTAAGTTTGTTTGGTTGTTGTCAAATCCAGAAACAAATTTACCAGAAGTTAACACAGCACAGAGTTATTACATTTAAACTGAAATGGCATGCTGTGAGGAGAAAAAGAGGGAAACATGGGGAAAAAATATGAGAAAAAAGGAAAGAATTTGTGTTTTTGGCTCCCTGTCAGGTCAGAGCTGTCTCTCCTACTCACTCCTTTCCTTTTTCACTCTCGCCTGCCTGTCTTTCCCTTAACTTTCCCTCTCCCACTCCCACTTCGCTCTCACATCTGGAGGGTATCTGGAGTGGCTGTGTGACTCCAAGCCTACTATGGGACAGCCTGTGTTTGAACTGGAAGTCAGACTTCAGTGCGTTTCAGCTAACATTGTTCGGAAGGGGTAAAGTAAAGCAGGAGACCATAATTTTACTTTGTAGACTTTACTGCCGCATGTTTTATGGGTGGCTGTTGCATTTATATGGAGCTTAGACTGAGCTTTGAGTGTCATTCATCCATGCATGAAAATTCGGACATATACATTTCAGACAGCCTGAACAGTTAAACCACTTTACAGCCTCTCCGAGCTAAACAGCATGAAAAATAGATGATGACTTTTTAAATGCACAGTAACTCTGCCTCTAAAGGCTGTTCTCACTTCAAGTCTCTAAATAATAAGGTACCATAGTGTTGTCAACTTCTCGATTGCTTTAAACTCCTCTCTAACCCCTGGATGCTCTGATGTTTTGATTCTGGCTGTTGTCGACATTGTACAAAGTGCATTTTGCTGTGGGCGTGTGCACGCTGTACTGTGAGTTTTCTGTGTGTGTGCACTTTGTTGTGTGCTGCTGTTCCTCTGATAGATATTGTGGAGTGACGAGCAGAAAGAGCTCCTCTGATAAATGGCTTTTATACCTGTACCTTGAGAGTTGCCTTGAGTGGAATATTTCTGCCAGCATTAGAGGAGATCATTAGAAGGATGATTTTCCCAGGTTTTACCAAAGCACAAGTCTCATGTAAGCAGTGCTGACCTGTAGCGCCTGTCAGAGAATTGCAAAAGGCTAAATTCTTATTTTGCTATTTAACTTATACCTGCAAATTAGACCATATGTGGTTTATTTGTTGGCTTTTTTAGGTTCTTCTTTGGTGCAAAACTATTTGAAATGAAACGAGATCAAGCTGTTATGGGTGATGAATGTTCTTTTCCAAACTAGACCGGGCAGTTGGTGCAGATTTTTGCTCCTTGCAATATTTAGGCCACAGGTGTGGGCTACTTTCTGATAGATTTCTGTAAAACTGGATGTTTTTCTCAATTACATAAGTCAGTCCCTGTTGGTCACTTGACTTGACTTGACTTGACTCACTGGAAAGGAAACATGTTTAATGTATTCCCACTGTAACTTAACTTTTCAGAGTTCAAAAGTTACAATTGTCTTTTATAAGTTAAAAAAATGTCTAAAAAGGTAAAGTTATGTAGCCCAGTTTGATGGAAATGTTGTCTCAAGACTCCAATGCCTAAATCCAGGAGCATGGTCTAATAGCCACTTTTGCTTATAAAGTTTCCCAACTGAAGTAATCACTTCAAATAATAGTCTTCTGTATCACTTCAGTCTTTCACATCATCAAATTCTGGCACTCTCTTCTTTACAATGTTGCTTCAGTTCATTTGTTTATGCACAGTTAAAGTCCCACCATAACATGTTAGTCAGGTTGAGGTCTGGACTTGAACTGAGTCACTGCAACACCTTGATTCTTCTCTTTTTCAGCTGTTCTGTTGTAGATTTGCTGGGATCAGGCTCATTATGCTTTGCATAACACAATTTTGGCCAAGCCTTATCTAAAACTGACTCTAGAATACTTTGGCATACAAAGGAGTTCATTGCTGACTCAATGACCACAAGATGCCTAGGGCCCGTGGGTGTAAAACAAACCTAAATCTTCACCCCTCCACCACTCTGCCTGATAGTTGATATGCGTTTGTGCGGATTTGTTGTGTTTGGTGGTTGCCAAATGTGGCACTGTGCATTGTGGCCAAACATGTCTACTATGGTCTCATCTGTCCAAAGGACATTGTTCCAGAAGTCTTGCGATTTGCTCAGATGCAGCTTTGCAAACCTAAACCATTTTACCATGTTCTCCTCCCTTTATTGCTTACATTATTGACTCCTTCAGCAGAGAACACATTTAACAATAATGCCATCCCATAATTCATCCTGATTCATAACATGACACCATAAAATGATATGCTAAACCCACAGCTGAACATCACGTTGCTGTAATAAAATCAGCTTCTTATTGATGTGTAGATTTTTTTCTTTATCTATTCCTTCATCTTGAAAATAACAGTCTTTTTAATGAAGTGATAATTCTTGTTTTTAATGCATGAAACAACAATAGTAGTATGCAGTACAATTAAAAACATTGGGCTGAAGTAAGACACACATTCTGGATGCTGCAGGTTCAGTATGGCTTTTTTAAATGATCCTTTACACTTTTCATTGACCTTCAGATGTATCAAATGAAGCTGTTATACTTTGTTTGTTAATTAGTTGGGTTGATTGATCTTTCATTTACTCAAGTATAATAGAACTTTTTTTTTTGGCCAGGAACCTGATTTTAGCCATGGATATCTGTCAGATAAGGTGTCACAGACAGGTACAATGTCAGGGGAGACCAGTCATGCTAACAACCCTGCTTTGCTATGCAGATCTTTTAGGTAAAAAATGCAGTGTTTATGTTTTCAGAGGTTGACATGAGAGGAAAGTCCTACAAAGACAGAAATAACAAAGTCCACAATGACCATAAAGCAGAAATCCAAAGGCTTACTGATGAATTCAGGCCAAACAGGGGATATGCTAGATGAGCAGACGCACTGTCAAAGGACGAAAGGAAGATGGGACTGTTTACCCACACAGTGCTGAGTAGGGAAGTGGAGACAGGTTAGGCGCAAGACAGAGCTCAACATAATCAAGACAATCAACAGTCAGAATTAAACCCCAACACAAGATACAAGATTAAAATAGTTAATCAGAAGAAAACAGGAAAGGAATGGCAATCATAACTAAATTACAGAGATGCTGAAACATGGATGAAACACATCAGAGCTAAACACATAAAGACATGACAGAGGGAGAAACTGTAACAAACAAGCTAAGTTGTTATGATTATTATCATCATTATAATTATTACTAAATTTGCAGCATTTGAAAGCAATAGTGATGATTCACACTATGTGCACCGATGTTCTGTACATGTGTGGAAAATGACAGATAAGCTTAGAATATGTCAGCATTGCATAAGAATTTTGGATCGATTGAAGAATCTCATATACAATTCATCACAGACTTACCTTTCTTCTTAATTAGCCCAAGTAGTTTTCCAGAACAAATTTCCAACTTTGGAGGAGAGACGATCTGACAAGTTCAGACACGCTTGGAAATTTTTACTATTTAGCTGCTGGCACCACGGCCGAGGAAAGAATCTAATAAACTTAGGAAAATTAGGTCAGATCGCAAGTTGTCCTGGATGGAAATCTCCAAAGCAGCTGGCTAATTGAATTGTTTACTTTAGGTCAGAACTGAAAAGCATTCAACCAGATTAATTTCAAAGAAAAAACAAGTACAAGGAAAAAAACATGTCTTTTAATTTCCCTGAATCTCAACAGAGGACACGGAGAGGGCACAGTAAACATATAACCATAGAGCCACAATATTACGCTTTTAGAACTGGTTCTGAAAAAGAATAACATTTATTATTTTTAAATAACTGATCAAAATTCATTCTACAAGGTGCTTCACCGGGGCAATAAATAAATACATACATTTTACAAAACATAATAAGTAAAATAATCTGTAATTAAAAATAACTGTTTGGGTAGTAAAAGTGAAATAAAAAAAAAATCACAAACCAAGTAAACAGAGGGAAGACTTTCCTATAAATCTATGTTTTTAAGGCATGACCTTAATGAACTCACTGACTTCTAACCACAAAAAAAAGTAGCCATTAGGATTAATCTCTGGTGTGGGTCCGGTCTCCAAAAATCCTTGATCCCACATTTTTTACAGTGTCATGCAAAAGTGTCACGGTCCTGGGTCCAGTGACCCAGCAGAGTTGAAGTTTTTTCTGTTGCGGCACAGCTTTGTTGTATGTTGGTTTATTCCGTGTATGGACTGAGATTTCATGTGTGCATACCCTGTGCTCTCCCCTGCCTGTGTCCCTTCAGTTCCCCGTGTAGTTAAGACTCTGTGTTTAGTCCCTGCCAGTGTGTCTATGTGTTCCCTCTGTAAAGCCGTGTCTCTGAGTCTGTGTCGTCGCTTGTTTTGTGCTTCCTGTGTTATTGTGAAAGTCTGTCTGTGGTCTGTGTGACACTTCCCCCGTCTTGTCAGGTAACGTGGATCAGGTGTGTCTCCAGCTGTTTGCTGTTTCCTCGTTACCCTGAGTGTATTTATGTTCTGTGTTCGCGTGTTGCTGGTTTGTCTGCGTTATGGTGCTCATTCTCTGTGTCTCTCTGCCCCTCACCCCGTGTATCATCCCATGTTACTTGTTTCAGGTTTGGCTGTTAGTTATTCCCAGTTTAGATTAGTTCTTAGTTCTGCCCTCGCTTTCCTTTGTATTTTCTGTTCTGTAAATAAACCTCTTCACCTGCATTTCCCGAGTGCCTGCATTTTTGGGTCCGCCTCTCTCCACGCCACACGGCTGGCTTCCCCAGCCATGACACAAAAGTATATCTCCTCTCTGCTTGGCAAATGTGCACATCATACAAATTCCATATCTCTGGTTTGTAACGTGTTCTCTAAATCCAATCTGAACCTTCTGATGAGCAACAGAGTTATTGTAGGTCATCCAGGGGGGAATGTGGACTTCTTAACCAAATTTCATGGTAATCAGTGCAAAGGTTTGAAGAACACAAACTCATTGGGATTCATCCTCTGTAGGACAAAAATGTCTCCACAACTTTCTAAAAACAATAGATTCCTTAGTTATGAAGATATTTTATTCTGGATCAAGCTTGCGAGGCAGATGGATTTTTGCACATTTTCCCAGATCACAATAATGACTAAATGCATCTTGCTTTAAACACCATATTTGTAGCTGGACTAATTAGTGTCCCGTGAGAGCGTGTCGGCCAGTGAAGTCACAGCTACAAGCATGATTTAGGCAATACAATAGTAGGATAGTTTGTGCAGTGAGTATTGTTTTCAAAGTGACTGCCCTTCTCCAAACTGTTTCTGACTTCCCAGATGGTTCTGTTTACTAATCAGCACATCTAATTAGAAAGTAGCTGACTTAACGATCGATATTACTATTCACGGAGCCGTGATAAAATCCTATCCTAGCTAAAAAGGTTACGAACCAGTGTTTTCTAACTAAACTTAAGTAGAAGTCTCTGCAGAATATGAGAAGGCTTTCCACAACCATTAAATGTGTTTGTGTTAGGGTTAAGCCAACATAAGCCTACCACACTGGCTGGTGGAAATCCCACTGATTGAGAAGCAGCCATGTTCTGTTCTGCAGAGATACTTTTCTGCTTGGTTTAGCAAACTGTGCAGACACGTTCCCAATTTTGATTTTATGCATTTCAGCAGCCCCCGTGTCCTACAATAGAGGCTGCAAACAGAATTATACAGCTGTTTTGCACACTCGGGTTACTCCTTGCTTTTAATTGTATTTTGGTGTCTAAAATTTGCACTCCCTTTTTTTTTTTTTTAGCTTATGTGTGATATATAGTTATTACACCTTCTTGAAGAACGGCTCTTTTTCTGATCTTTTAGTCATTCATTTAGAATCAGTCAGGTGTACAGTTGTCTCTCACCAGGAAGAATTGTTAAGAGGTGTTCAATACAGGAAACATACCGTAAAAAAGCAATTTCTTCAGTTAAAGTGCTTTTGATTTTCTCTTCAGCTTGCGGTTGATATTTTTTTCCAGAGCTTTGAAAAACAAAAACCAGAGAATGTGTTGTGATGGCAGAGATTTAGCTCGCAGTCGTTTATTTACTGATCTGGATTAGACCACAAAAAAATCTGCCACTTTTGAAAAATGATGTTTGAATCCATTAATTCACATGTTGTTTCATTGCTGGACTGGGTAATAAGTTTGCAGGTGAGCGCTCAGCTTTGTTATCATTGTAGTCTATGGCACTGCTCTATGCAAAGTCAACATGTCGCTTTTGACATCCACAGCACAACTCCACAGAACTCAAATGACTTCTACACACTGCCTCTCAGAAGTTGTGATTATTACATTTGCTGGCCTGTTGTTTTCTCTCCTCACAATGTAACAACTGGAGTGTATGTCAGCAGGCCAGTTTTTCAAATCAAGATGTCCTGTTCTAGATGCTGATCATGGTGGTGCATGGTGTTTATGAATGCAGATATATTTAAACTATCATCAGATAATATTCAATGGTTTTTGACATCATATTTTGGCAATTGCATACCTCTCTTTGCATGCAACCAGTTTCTGCTCAAACCTGACTGGTCAATGAACTTCGATTACAACTGGGCCGCACATGGAAAACTGAAAGTTTTTTGTTGACAAAAACATATCATCCTTTACATAATCTGTTGATAGAGATTAAAGAAATGCTCTCATCCTGAGTCCAGTTATGTTGGAGGTTTCTTCTTGTTGAGCGGGAGGTTTTCCTCTCAAATGTCACCAAGGGCTGCTCAACTTCAACTTTAGTATTTTTTTTTATTGGTTGTCATTATGTAAGTAAATGTTTTTCATAAATTATATAAATAAATTTGATCCATATTAAATTGAATTTGAATCGAATTTACACCTATGTATCACCAACTGTTAATATTCATTCACTTTTTCAGTATAAAACAGGTGTAAATTAGATTGTAAAGAATTTCCCCCTACAATTCTGAAAAAACTGCCCAAGAAACGTAGTACATGACTTACTTTAAAAAAAAAAAAGATTCCATAACAAATATTGCTTCAGTGAAGCATGCAACAAGCTGAATTAAGACAGTCTTATTACTGTAACCACATTTGACTGTCTTAATAGACGAAGACTGTAGCGTGTGAGGTCCTGTTTCCAGGAACAAAATACTCATTGACCTGATGTTTATAACTTTACTATCCATGTTCTTGTGCAACAGGAGAGATGGCGTTTCTCAAGCATTCCATCCTGCAGGCCCTGAGTGTGCTGCTCTTGGCCTGGGTGTTGGTGCAATGCCAGGCCCCTGTTGAACCAGAGGAAGAGGAGGACGAAGAGCCAACAGAGGAAACAGAATCTGCAACAGAGGTGACGAAATCTGAACCGGAAATCTGTCCGCGAGATTGCAGCTGTACAGTAGAGGGTGTAGTGGACTGTCCTGGAGTCAACCTCATCGAGTTCCCCGCTACGCTGTCTGAAAAAACCCGCCAGCTCTCTCTACAGGTCTTTCATATATTCCCACAAATACCAATACAAAACCAAAGCTTGGAATCCTGCATTCACAGCCTGTGTTTTGTTTTCTGATGCTAGAACAACAAGATCGAGGAGATAACGTTCGAGCATATTTCCCATCTGCATCAGCTTGAGACTCTTAATCTTCAGAATAACTGGCTCACCTCAGATGGTAAACACTGTCACACAATCTAAACACTCAGCATGAACCTGGTGTACAAAGTGGGAACAGCTTACAAGACATGTTTTTGAGGTTGTTTTCTGAGGCACTGTCGAATTCCTTTTGTTTTGTTTTTGTTTTTTTCATTCTCAGATGTCGATCTGTGTTGACCCATTTTGTAGAAAATGAGAGCTTTTGCCTGTCTGGACAACTAGGAGGAATTTTTGATTAGTAGCTAGTCTGGCCTTTACTTAAGTATCTATAATTTGGCTAACTATTTATGGTACCAAAATGTCTTCAAAATAAACCTGAATGCAGCAGAGGAAATGCAGTTGTTTTGCTCATTTCCTCTAACAACTGGTCCTCGCAGCTGAAAGTCACATCCATGAAATGAATAACAATTAATGGGTACATAAGAATCCATTTTTCTTTGATGGAAAACTTTTAGCCTTGCTCTAGAACAAGTTTTGCAAAGTTGGAATAGCTTACTGTCTTATAGGGACCATAAAACTAAAAAAATTGAAAACAGAGTAAAGTATATTAAAGGTGGACATCAACCACTGGTTTTAGACTGTCATGTCATGTTTTGGTGCACAATAAGATGGCGTTATCAGCTAATGCTAGTGAGATGCATTTATAAACTATTCAACTGTATTGCAAACATGTTTGCTACTCATTGCTAAGTAAGCAGAGTAACTTTGCATGCCAAACATAAAGCACAAACATCTTGTACTGGCTGTACCTGGCAGCTGTACCATGCAGCAAGCCATATAATTTTTTAGATATCCGCCATAATATCCTCAGACAAAAAAGAGGAAGACCGAAAATTAAGCTGGAGAAAGCTGGAGAGAAACTGCTACTTATCTTACATGTGCTAAAGAAATGATCACAAATCCTGCATCTTCACTTGTTGAACACTTGAACAAACATTTATAGGAAACAGAGCACTTCTACATTTAGCATGCCAGCTAAATAACCGATTAGCTGCATATAGCTGCAGAATGTTAAAGACGTAAACTTACCAATTCCACTTTGATCAGTTGGATGGAGATGTGGTTCTTACTGTTATTCAGACATTGCTAACAAAATGCTGTGTGACTGTGTCATGTAGCTGTAGTTTGGTGACGTTAGGTTTTTTTTGTTCTGTCACAGTGTAACTTTGGTACTCTAGCAGCCTCCCTGCTGCTGTCTAACAAAGAAAGAAACCAACAGTCCCCTGAGTCATCTGAAATAAATAGAAGCTTTCTGATATTCCCCCTAAGACTAATTTCCTTCCAGTGTACTAAACAATATTAACAATAAGTACAAAACATTGCAGAACCAAGTTCAGCAGGTTACTGCCCAGTTTTATCTTTGCGCTGCCGTTAAAAACAGAGACAAAAATAAAAATAAAAGTCACACCTACTGGCTCAGCCTCTGTGCTCTCCTGTGATGTCTCTTTGGTCTAACGCCAAACCTATTGGTTAATATGATTCTGGATCATGCTGCTGTTAAGATGAACAGACGGCTTAAGGCTTCTGTTTTTATTGCTAAGGTTGAATTAAAAAATGTTGCTGTAATGGAAGCCTTTTTGGAAAATGTAAGATCAGAGTGCCACAATGGAAAATATTTTTATCCAGGATACCGTGTGGTAAAATGACCTTTTTACCTCATTGTATTATTATCTATCTAACAACACTTTGTTTTGATCAAAATATTTTAACACATTATTTAAACAAACTATCAGAAAATATTCTACATTCACTTTCTTCAAAATGATTAAACATCATCTTGGGTGCCTGAACCTTTTCCTACTTAATTAATATGGTGCCACTGGTGGCCCATGGAAAAACAGAAAATTCTAGCAGAAATCCCAAACCGCTTACGAACTGGTAGAAAAATTCAGCAAGTTCAAATGATTTTAATTGTGGCTAGACCGCCTGCTTTCATAAACATACATTAATTTGAAACAAAACAGGAAATTCTTGATTCCTAAGGCCCCGTTTTCACTGGAGTCTCTCTAAAATGATAATTTTTCAAAAAGAAAGAAAACGTTTTTTTCCAAACCCTAATTAAATGGTTTGTAATGTAAAAAGTGGGTGAATTTGAACGTAAACAACGAGTGTACAAAAACCCCCAAACCTGCAAAGCACAAAGGTCTAAACAGGACACAAGCCACAGTCTTCTGATCAATAAACCTGCAACTACTACCATTTCTTCTAAAATCTACAATCCTCAGGTCAATTTTGGCACCAGTGCCAAAACTGATAAATGACACAGGTCTGGTTACAATGATAATTCTGTTTTATTCTATTGAGGTGTGGAACTAGAACAATGTGTCACAAATCCTTGTTTCTTTTCAAGGCCTTGAAGATGAAGGGTTCGAGATGCTCGAACAACTGGCTTATTTATACTTGGCAAATAACAAGGTGAGTCATAGATATTTCTCTCAGTCGCTTCTCATATAGTGTGTACAGGCTTATGCTTGGAATCACTTCCAGTATGGCTGTGCCATCTGTTTGGAGCTAAAATGTTACTGACCTTTCAGACATAGAGTACAAGAGAAAAAGGATGGATGGGTTTATTTGTACCCTCACAAAACAGGATCTGAAAAGAATAGAGGATTTTTAAATTCTTGCTAATCTTTAAAGACACCAACGGTACTTTAATCCATAAACCACAATATAAAGGAGAGCGCTTCAAATGAACATCTAATCTCAGTGATGCTTCTCGCATTTCTGAATTTCCTGTTATTGTGTGCACTGAAGTGCTAGTTTTCAGAAGGGGATGACAAAAATGAGGAAAACATGGCTTTTGTGCAAAACACCACCATGCAACACTTCTGCTCAAGTAGTACCACACATATTTGGAGGGACAGCATGCCTGTGTCAAAACAAATCAGTATTCATAAAGTCCTCATATCAAAAAAGAGAATTATTGTGCCTTACAGAACAACGAACACACCTTATTGTAGTAAGGGGTTTGTGTGCGTCCCAGGGATTATACATCAGAGGCTTTTGTCACTGGTAGGATTACCCAAGGCAAATTGGTCCTGTGTGAGGGGCAAGTAAAAAAGTGATTCAGATGAACGCTATGAAATGAAAAACAAACAAATAAAGCTGGTGGACACCAGAAGAAAAGGCTGCCATTAAGGAAGGAGGAGTCCTATTGTAGCCTGTGGACATGAATGGCAGCTGAAAGGTACCAGCAAGCCAACGGGATCACGGCTCTGGTGATAGCTGTAGCAAAATCTCAAGTGTGGGAGGAATTTAGAAACAGAGAAAGGAATTTAGAAATCTAGACTGGCAGACTGGGTGGTTCCCATCCTTAAGAAGGTGGAATGGAGGGTGTCCGCTAAGTATAGGGGATGCTACTCAGCCTCCCTGGGAAGGTCTACACCAGAATACTGGCAACAAGAGTTCATTAGTTTAAATGTAGATTCAGGATGAACAATGTGATTTTCATCCTGGTCACAGGATGCTGAACCAGCTCTTTACCTATTGAGGATATTTGAGTGTGTGTGGGAGTTTACCCAACCAGTCTACATGTGTTTTGTGAGAAGATATTTGAAGCAGGGTATTATTGGATGGTCTGATAGTACAACTAACTTCACAGCAAACCATATTGATTAATAATTTAATTAAAAATACTCAACATAATGTCCTGTCATGCTTTTTTGTGCTTGCAGCTCACCTTAGCACCAAAGGTCCTGCCCCCTTCTTTGGTCAGTGCTGATTTTGCTGCTAATCAGCTTACAAGTATCTTTCCATATACATTTGGTCATAAGCCAAAACTGAGGTAAGAGATGTGCATGTTTGTGTAAATGTTCTCCAGATTCCTTGAGTTACCCAGTTAATACATTTCTCATGGTCATGGTTTTCAGGTCTGTATATCTTCATAACAACAAGCTGACTGATGCAGGTCTCCCTGAACATATGTTCAATGCTTCTGACAACCTGGAGATCCTAACCATGTCTAGCAATTTCTTGAGGGTTGTTCCAAAGAACCTGCCTCCGACTCTTTACCGTCTTCATCTGAAGGTTTAACATCACATTATACTTGGACAGTAGAGGGTTTAAGATGTTTGTTTAATTCATGAACATTCATGTACAGATGTAATCCTAAACTAAAGCTTTGTACAAAAAAAAAAAGGAAAAACCTTATCTGATTTAAATTTGGCCTGTAGGTAGTGACCTTGGGCATCACTGCACCATTTCAAGTGTTTTACATATCTATACACTACCGGTCAAGTTTTAGAATGCCTCAATTTTTTCAGTTATTTATTGTAATTCAAGTTGTTCAAGTCCAATGGATAGCTTGAACTGGTACAAAGGTAAGTGGTAAACTGCCAGAAGTTATTTAAAAAAAGGTAAGGTTACCCAAAATAGAAAAATAATGTACATTTCAGAATTGTACAAAAAGGCCTTTTTCAAGAAACACAAAAAAATGGGTGAACAATTTAAAGCTGTTCTGTAGCAACGGAGGTTGACCTTGAAAGCTGGTGCTAGAAATTCCTACAGGTGTTCCAACTTTTCTTCATTACTTATAACCACAGTTTTGGAACACACTGTGCTACCATACCCACGTGAGCATCAGTTGAACAGTATTGTACTGCAGAAAGTTGTGTGTTGCTACAAAAATGGTGAGATAAAGGCAATTAACAATGGAAGAGCGACAGACCATCAAAACATTTGTAGATCTTTCAGTGAGTACAGTTTCCGTAACCATCAAAAGCCACTTAGAAACTGGGGCAAACTCTATCAGGAAGAGGTCTGGCAGACCCAAAGCCACAGCTGAAGCAGAGGACAAGTTTCTGAGAGTTAACGGCTTGCGTGACAGGTGGTACACAGGACAACAGCTTCAAGCACAGGTTAACAGTGGTCGTGATGTACAGAGTGAGAGGCACCCTGAACCAAAACCTACCACAGTATTATGCAGCCCCATGCAATACCTTCTGGTGTGCGCCTAGTTGGTCAGGGGTTCATTCCACAGCAAGACAATGACCCAAAACAAGTCCAAGCTATGCCTGAACTACCTCAGGAAAAAAGAACAAGATGGTAAGCTTGAAAATATGGATTGGCCAGCACAGTCTCCAGACTTAAACCCCATCGCGCTGATCTGGGATGAACTGGACAGAAGAGTGAAAGCAAAGCAACCTACAAGTCACACATTTATGGGAACTTCTACAACAGATATGGAAAGAACTTTCTGAAGAATATTTGATTTCTGTTGTCGAAAGGATGCCACAGGTGTCTTCAGCTGTTATATCTGCCAAAGGTGGCTACTTTGGTGAGTCAAAAGTTTAGAATACATTTTGGTCTATAAATTAATTGCATGATTTCTTTTTTAACTCCCGTTGCTTGTTTGTACTATGCATTCATTTCAGAGTGCAGTGAGACATTAAACTGCATACTTTCCAATAGAAAAACTGGAAAAATTAAATCAATCAATCTTTTATTGCGGATGCGAATGGATGGATGGACATGCAAACTTACGCATACATGTTACCTGCAGTGAAATTAAACCCCTACCGACCATACATACATAGCACAAACATCATGCTTGGAAGACAGGTCGGAGAGGTAGACTAGTAAGAATAACAATGAAAATGGAAAAATTGGGGTGTTCTAAATCTTTTGATCGGTAGTATATACATTTATGTGTGTGTGTACTTGGGTACAGACATTTTTTCTCATGTTTCAAACAGCGACCCTTTAACTTGAATTTCAGGACAAATTCAGGCAAAAAGAGCAGGAGGTGAGCAAAGATTGTTTTGCACATGTCTGTTTTCAACAAACTGTTTGCAAGTTTACAATGTCGCCTACAATACATTCCACAAGCTGTCATAGTATAAGTCTGTGTTGACCATCCCAGGGAAGGGAATTCATGGTGAACAACTTAGTAAATGTCACAAAAAGCAAGGAGTGTGTTCCTGGTGTTACTCTTTTGAACTTTGACACTGGACGTTTTGACGGAGAACTTCTCCTTGATCTGCAGCTTTCAATTCCAGACAATCCTTGACTTCAAAGTCAGGTCATTTTGACAAAGAACTTGATCTTTTCTCTCTATACACATTTCAGAGGCATGGTGACATTGCAGATGCAATTTAAGTACATCTACAGTGCAGATACTCAGAACACTACTTTCAGAAAATTACATAAAAAGCAACACTTGAAGTGGTGCAGGTAGCCAAAGGGCTCTACCTATCAGGGGGGATTGGCCAAATTCAAACCAGCTATGATTTCTTCTTTAGTGGGTGCAATTGCTGAACTTTGTGATTCCACCTTACATCAATTATGTTAATATCCTTTTGTTACAGAGAAACAAGCTGGAGAAAATCCCAGCAGGAGCTTTTGACAGCTTGCCCAATCTCAGAGAATTATATCTTCAGAACAATCTTCTCAGCAATGAGGGCATGGACAATGAGACTTTCAGGTGGACAAAAATCTTCACTCATGAAGCTTACCAATAAACAAATTTCAACATCTTGCCATTGCCAGTTGTGTAAATATGAAAACACTCCTTTCAAGGGCAAATTCTCTACAAAGACAACATCATATCCTTCCTTTTTTTTTGCTTGTAGCCAACTCAGCAGCCTTGAGTGTTTGGATTTGTCAAATAACAACCTCAGCGTTGTCCCAAAGGGTCTCCCTCGCAGTCTTGTGCTGCTACACTTGGAGAAGAACGTCATCCACAGTATCCCTGGAGATGCTCTAACGTCAGCCCGAAATCTTGAATACCTGCTCCTCCACAATAACAAACTTCGTTCCCGGTCTATCCACCCAGCTGCATTCCAGGTAAGTATGGATAATTTAAATGACCCAATTTTAATTGTAAAGACAAGTTGGAAGAACTAATGTATACAACAGCATGACAGTGAACATTTTGCAACATTGGATCACCCATTTAAAATCTTGAATTTGCTTTTCACTAGGGCTTGAAAAAGCTGCACACTCTTCACATGCACAACAATTTGCTGGAGCGTGTTCCCAGAGGCTTGCCTCGCCGAGCAAAGACCTTAATGCTGCTCCATAACGCTATTTCTGAAATTGGTCGCAACGACTTAACATTGTTGTACACGCTGATAGACCTCAACCTCAGCTACAATAAGCTTACCAGCCCCAAGATGCACCGTGAGGCTTTTAGGAAGCTACGTCTGCTGGAAACCCTGGACCTGTCGGGAAACAGCCTTACCTCAGTGCCCAGAGGTCTTCCTCGCAGTCTGCAAGTGCTCGAAATCAAGAACAACCTGATCAACTCTATACCAGATGGTACGCTGACAAAGATGGAGAAGTTACGAAAGCTGATCCTGAGTGATAACCAGCTGAAACTGAACTCAGTCTACCAGGGAGCCTGGATGGAGCTCACTGCGCTCACAGTGAGTGGAAGAGACACAAGTGGGATATTTACAGGGGAAAAAAAAGAGCTTGGCAATGATGTTACGTATACTGCATAATCTGAAGGTTTAGTACAAGGTTTTTCCCTGATCTTTCACTAAATTACAGTTCGGTATGAACAACAAGCAAAGTGGCCAATGGTAAGACATTAATGATGTAGCTGTTAAAAAATTGAAAGGTTTTATTTCACTGTTATGTGAACATAATCACAGAAAACATGGCTGAAACAGTGGCATTATTGCCAGAGTCAAGCCTGGTCATGGTATGGATCTTGGCATCTTGGCATCGCAATGGCAGAAACTTGCAATGTGAAATTTGAAAGTAAAGATTCTGGGAGTGAATCATTACAAGAATGATTCAATCCAGAGAAGTAAGGCTAATGGTTAGATACAGACCAAATTTTCCTTGAGGTTTGTTATTAATTATGCATCTTTTATTTGTAGACGCTGGACCTGTCTGGTAACCTAATGACACACATCCCCGCTGACCTACCTGAGTCTCTGGAATACATTTACCTGCAAAATAACCGCATCTCCAGTATTCACGGTTCAGCTTTTGAAGGCACTCCCAACATCAAAGGCATCTTCCTCCGGTAAGGGACTCACAAGTAAAGTAAATATATTTAGTCATTAGCTGTACATTTTCATGACAAATATGATTTCTGTCAACATTAGTCTCCTGCTGGGAGTGGCTAGTGGGAACTGTATTTCCCACTAGCTATCATCCAATTTCTCTTATTAAAGTTGACCTTAAAATAATCTACAAGCCCTCTGAAAAAGATTAGAGAAGATAACACCCCTCATAATGCATCCTGACCAAACTTGTTTAATAAAAGGGAGGTATTCATCAATAAATACATGTAGCTTACTTAATTTAATAGACTGTTCATGCAATAAAAACATTGAAACTACAATATAGTAATTTATAGTATTACAATGCGGGATAAACAAGAAAAGATTTTTAGACTATCAACAAATTAAGTCTGTAGTGATAAAGAAATTTAAGCCTAATTAAATCAATTACATTTCCAAAATAGATGAATTATTATCCATTCCTATCGTGCAAAGGATGGCGGATCTATCAGTCAGCTTTGACCACAACTTCTAGTATCAGATTATTAGAAATCCCAATCTGCACCAGCTCAATCTCTCTGGGCTCCTTTGATTGGCTCCATCACTGCCGGACAGGACAAGGGGAAAAAAAAGAACAACTGTAGAAAAGTTACTGTTTTGTTTATGCTGCGTTGCACGTTTATAAGCAGCTGCAGTCAAATACACTGAGTTCTTCCATACACATTTTTTCTTTAAACACTCAACTCACATTTGTTTTTAGGAGAAAAATGAGAAGGTTCGGATCCTCGGATATATTAACAGAACTCACTCTCTGGTAAAGTCAGGCTACCAGCATCCGGTTAAAATTCACAGCTTCAATTTTCACCTTTATTACCTTTGTGAAGGAGGTGTGGTCTGCATGCAGCCATTAATATGCACAACCAACTTATAGTAAAAGACAAAACAAAACATTGACGTTACTGAAATTCCAGTCAGTTGAAAGTGTGTTAATCACATGCATCGATAACCAGTTCATAACTTAAATGCTGCTGAAATGTGTCTCACTTTGTGTTGCCAGCACACTCACACATTGTCTGATTGGTTTGGTGAATTGCAGGTTGCTTGCAGGTTAACGTGTCTGCACTTGTGCAGAATGTGGTTACAGATTGATCCAGTCAAGTGGCACTTCACTCTAACAACCTAAATACAGCTGCCCATTTTCTATGAGAGAGGTGTCAAACTCTTTTTATTTCATGTGCCACGCACAGCCCACTTTGACCTCAAGTCGGCAGAACCAGTAAAAATATTTTATAATAATAGAGTTATAAAACATGGAGTAATTGATGACAGGCTGCAGTTTTTACACTTTGCAGTGGTATGGATTAGAGTTTCTGGCAGGTTTGCCACTCCTGTCTTAGAAAAAATGACTACAGACTTTCTTCACATGGATGTAATTTGTCTTACTGTGCAACTTGTTTACAACCTCCTGCTACAAAGAAGCAGGTGCCGCTCTCTGCCAAGCCTCTGTAGCATCTTATCACCAAAAGTAAACATTTGTCAAGTTTTGATATCATGTGAAACATTTACTGACTAATATTTCTATGCAGACTAGAGAGGACGGCAGAGTATAATCATTTGATTGTGCACATCTCTAATTTTTATGTCAGTAAAAATAAAAACAAAAACAGGTGAAGTCCAAAAACAGAAACGTTTGATAGGATTAAGAGCAGTGCTTAACAGCTAAATAAAGCTGTGACAATCCACAACACATGAGGAGCTTTGATCTTCGTGTGTCTACAACATGAATGTTGTGTCTTTGTCTTGAGTTTTCTCAAATCCTCTTTGGAAGTGTGTGACCAGAACATTATTTGGGCTTTACTGAGTCCTTTTGCAGCAAATGTCTTGAACTTGATTTGCTGAACCAGCAAAATGCAATCCATCAACACTATTTTGCACTTTTTTTTTTCTGCACAGTAATTGGTTGTTTTCATTCCTGTTTGTTCCAGAACAAAAATATCTTCATCATGATTATGCATGCATTTTTTTTTCAGAAAAAATATTATTAAGTCTGAAATGAAAGCCTGAATTATCAAGCATCAAATTAATTACCAGCTGTTCTTTAGAGAAACATCATGCAAAACGTGTGTAGCGTGTTACACCGGAGACTGATTTCATGCCAGATGATCAGTTTCAGAGGCATGAATATTGTTCATAATTACTAAAGAACATACAAGGCAATTACAATAGATTGGATCACCTCATATACACCATATATGACATTTATTTCAATTTATTCTAGTGTTTAAAGACACTTTCCATATCTGGATCTGGTATTTCTGAATTTTCTCTGAAACTCTGAACTTTTAAAGTTTCTTCAAGTTAAGTCACAAAAACATCAAATGATGAGGAGAGTGTTATAAGTCACCAGGCTTAAAAATCAGCACTTAAAAGCTCCTGAGGCTAGAGGCTACATCAACGCTTAACAGAGTTCATGCTACAGACTCATCTCAACAAAAAATGTTTGGAGCAGACTATGTGAAATCAGTTCATCATGGTCGAGTTAGTGACAGAGGAAATCTGGACTTTTGATCCAAATGTGAGATTTTTGGCTCCGGCTCCACTGTGTTTATGAGACAGAGAGAACTGTTAGTATCAACATGTGTTTCCAACACAAAGTATGAAGGCAGTAACTTTGCTCATGACACTGACCACAACATCCTGCGGTGACAGGTTTGAGCTTGGTGGGAACACTGATCTGATTTTTAATGGAACAATGAGCTAAAACACACACAGCAAGGCTCTGAGAGGGCTGTTTGACCAAGAGACAGAGCGATAAAGCTGCATCTGATCACAACCTAAAATCAATGACACGGTTTAAGATGAGTTGGAGAGCCAAGTGAAATAAGAGCAACAAACAAGTGCTCAGCATATGTGCGAAAAGTGTGAATTTACTTTGAAGGATATACAATTTAGAAAACTTTCTCGTTTTCTTCATAGAAACAAAAGTCTTGTTCAAAGCTTTCATTGTTTTATAATGTAAAACACAGGTACTTTCAGCTGACCCCTTATTCACAAGGGAGAAAAACAGTAAAAAAAACCAAACAACTTTGACTTGACTGGAAGTGTATGCATATAAGTTTTGGGTAGGTTTGTCACAGGTTTTTTTTTTTGTAAATATCTAAATTTAGACACTTTAGACCAACATCTTAAAGCTAATTTGCAGTGTTCGATTTTCCCTTTTCATCATTTAAAAAATGATGTATGGCTAACTGAATAGGTTTTACTTCACAAAAGTAAACCGTTTTCAGAAACACTGTTGTTCTCTAGTCTGTTACTGATCAGTAAAATTTGCTATGTGTTGAACATTCTGAGTTTCATTTTTCAGAGTACTGCAGCGGGGTATCTAATCTCCCCATCTCCGCTAACTTGTGTGCATTCAGCAAATTTTTCCACTTTGGTTTATTCCACAGAGTGCAGGCTAATACCCATGAGCCCTGCAGCTGAAACAGCGGTCAGACAAGAAGAAAGAGATTTCCCACATGCTCTTTCATGGCTTTTGTTCGATTTCATTTCAAATATGACCTCAAGCTGGCTGCTTTATGGCCAGTGTTTACAAGTCCTGAAGCCTTCCAGGGTCATTCTGTTTTTAGTGTCAGCTGCTGGCACATTTGACTTTTTTGTCTCTTTAAAAGAATTTTTTTTATTTCCACCCAAATCCCTTTGCAGCTGGGAGCCTTTGGCCCGAGTCGATTTAAAGCTGCTGGAATGCCTGTGTCTGTTGTCGAAGTGGAAAGATGACCTATGTGTGTATTTATTACTGAATTATATGTTGTCTAACTTTTAAACTTTATGAACAACATATGCAAATATTTTCTGTGATTAATACAATAAATTCCATTTGCATCAGACATGGTTTTAGATAAAAGTCAGTAGACACCTGTGAGCTTGATGGTGTCACAATAAGAGACTGGGTACATGCTTCTGCTCAATGCTCAGCTGTACAGATTTTTATAGGTGTGACTGTTGATCATTGTTTTTATCCTTGTAGCCTTTGAAAGTTTTGTAATTAAAAGACTACTTTGATTAACTGTTTTTTTTTTTTTGGTTTTTTTTTTTTTATTTTTTTTTTTGGTCTTCTTGTTTTTTTTAATTTAAGGTTTAACCCCCTGTCTTTGGACGCTGTGGATGAGAGTTCCTTTAAATACCTGTCCAACTTGCAGGTGCTGGACACTGGTGCAGGAAACCCTGACCTCCCCATTCAAAAAGAGGAGATTGAAGAGGACTAAACCTGAGTTGATTGAACTATAATTGGACTGAATTGCATCAAGGACAGAAAGAGTTTTTAAATGGGAATGTACCTGCGAATGTTATTTCCCAGGTTCATTTTTGTATCGTGGCAGCGTCACATATTTCTGGTGCAGGAAACCGGATGAGGTTACTGATGTTTCCATTTTTTTGGGCTGGTTATTAGTGCATATCTTTATATCTGACCTTTAATTATTTTTGTCTTTGATCATTTTATTGTTTCTGTGACTTTCCCTCAAAGATTTATTGGCAAAACCTAATGTGAACCTTCCCATGTAAATGTTTCTGAATCGATACAAAGAATGTAAGCAGAGTGAAAAATTCTGCTCCCATTGTGTGTCTCTCTCTGCTTTCTCTGGCTCTTTTCTTTCAAATCCGCCTGCCTTGGCTTATTGCCTTAAAGAAGAGTGACTTTACTTACAATACTGTGAAACAATTTAGAACAAAAGTGCCAATATATGCTTACGATTTCCATTGAAACCAACAAAGCCAGGGAAACTGTTGAATCAAACATGGCAACAAGTATTCTAAAAAAAAAAAAAGCTGCAATTTAATGTAATTATTCTGAACACAAAGCTTACTTTTTACATAAGTAATTGAAGTTTTTGGAATAATGCAGCCGATCCAATCTAAAACATTAAAAAAATCTCAAGTGTTTATTTTTAAAATGGTAGAGAAAGAATGAATTGCAGCAAAAGTAACAATGAGAAAGCTCGGAGTTGCAGTTCTTAAAATCACCATAATACCAAACATATTTATTCATCAGCGTTTTAGTCCTTCACTGGATTTGCATTCTGTAATTGCTTTCTCGTGTTACTGTCAGAGTTTACCAATCTGGGAGAGAATACAAATTATACGCCCCCTGTGGAGTTTTCTGGTAAACAATCAAAAGTTTACATTCCATTTTACAACCGAAACACATCCTTGGGGGTCCAGCAAATGTGTTGACTACTTTTTTTTTGCTTTCTCATAAAACTTTTGCAAAACCAGTTTTCCGCAAGAATAGTCACCAGCATGTTTACTTGTGGTAGCAGCTACTGCCTCTGATTCATCTGGACACGTTACAGCCACATGTAGAAACTCTAAAAACTAGAAAACTCCAACGTGAACATGTTTTAAATGTCAACTGACAAGGCTCACAAGAAACGATATGTCAGAATTACTAAAGAAAAACACTACATCTCTATGGACTTCTGGTTTCATAGCAGGGTCTTGTGAGAATAAGCATGTGGCAGTAAGGATGAACCTGAACACATATTTCGCTGGTTTACACACTTTTATTGTTGCTGGTTTCTTTTCCAATGTTCGGCTACCAGCCACACATACACAACGGCTGTGTCTCAATTCCTAGGATGCATCCTTCGTGGGCCACATTTGTAGGCCGATTACGTCACAGCGACGCGACGTAGGCAGTCACAATTCGTAGACTCCTACAAATGCGGCCGACAAATGCGGCCTACATTTCCCCAAATTTGTAGGATGGGTCTCGTGTATCCTACGTGGCCCATCATATCCCAGAATTCATAGCGCGGCCCAGCCAATTCCAGTTTCCACCACTGGCGGCAGCAACAGAGATGGTAAAACCGAGGAGGTGGGAGGCGGGAACAGCTGGTGACGCAAATCTGAAGGCTAAACCGTCCCATTTCTCAAGCCTCGCACTTACGGCCTTCTTGGCCTTCGGAGGACACGGCCGACGTACGGCGCCTTGGTTACGGCCCACGAAGGATGCGTCCTAGGAATTGAGACACAGCCAACATCAACAACCAACTTTTCAGGTCCCGATGTCGTTTAATAGGGGAGGTGTGATGACCTGATCGAGCTCAGGTGTGTCCGCCTCCCCCGCAGCCGCGTCACGAACCACGCTCTACCACATTCTCCCATCGCCCTACCTACTCCAGGGAGTCGTCCGGGAGTCCGACTCCCACCCGCTGTGGGAGTCGTCACCCACAGCGGGTGAGGAAATTGGCCATGACCATCGGCGTTCCCAGCCCATGGACCAGTGGCAGGGATGAGTTGGATCAGGGCTCTGACTGCATATCCGGCGGCAGCGATGAAGCTGGACCGGAGGCCGCCTGCATGGCAAGTGGACGCGGTGATGGAGACCAGGGTTACTCGGCGTTAACGCGTTAATGCATCTTTAATGCATCTTAACGCCAAGTAACCCCTCACACGGATTAATCTGCGTTAACTCTTTCTCAATTTTGATCCACGTTAAGGCTGACAGCACTAGATTGAATTATATTCTGGTTTTTCTAGTGTATTATCTTTTAGAAATGGGGTGCTAAAAAGAAGGCAAAAGAAAGAAGTTCTATCAGAGTCTAACAAATCCTTAAAAGACAAATTAGTCTTTCCTGTAAGAAAAAAAAGACATAAAACATTTTATCTGCAAAAAATATTTCATTGTTTTAGGTGTTAAGGTTTATTCACTGCTTTATACTTAAAGTGAATTACAGCCACATTTTAGTATAATGTCAGAAACATAAAGTGAACAGGAGACTAGTAATTGATTCTGTCCACTCAGAACATATTTGCTGCCATCATCCATCATACGTCACTTGTAAATAGACATTTTGCCTTCATGCTGTTTAACAAAAAATAAGTTAACTGAAATCATAATGACTGCAAATTTAGGGAAAAAAGTTCTCATTAGGTTTACTTAAGGACAAGAATAAGAAGATAAGAATTATAATGATTTTTTTCTGCTATTACTAAACAGTTTGGATAAATTGTACTGTTTCACGAGCAAGTGAGTTGGTTTAATGATAGCGGTAGTCTGGAAATGCAGTGATTTACCTGCAGTGAAGGTAAATATACATATTATTATTGTCCAGTATGATTAATAACATCTGCTTGCAAATGAAATATTTTAAATCTATCAACAAAACTGGAGGTTCAACCAGTGCTCAACCACTGCCCATTTAGTTCATTCATTTTTTATAACGGGATACATCCAGTATAAAATCTCACTTTACTGGTATAAATGCAATATTGTCATTCAAATACAGTCAAAGAACACAAGAATAAACATTCTGAGAAAGCTGAAAAGGACTGCGTGTTTCACAACATTCAGACAAAAATCTGTTCACTATTTCTGCAGGTTCTCCCACACAGGGCAGTGTCACTGCTCTGATGTGGAGATATAGCAGATCTGTGCAGTATTATTAAAGTTAGGCAGGACACTATCCAGAGAAAAACACATCTCAGTCCGTATGCTTTGAATTCTCTGATATTTACTGTGTAAACAGCTGAGAAAAATTCTTAATGGAATGATAAAACTGATGAAAACATACTATTTGCAAGAATAAATATCTGCCTTTATATGACAAAAGTGAAATGTACGGTATGAAGAGGTTCTTAATAATAATAATTTTAGATCATGATGGAAATTCTGGAGTGGCAAAACTGCAATGGTGAATTTATAAAAATCATGTGCTCTATGCTTTTTCTGCAAATGTGCATTAAATCTACATTCTTTCCAAAGCCTGCAGGTGGCCATGCCTCTGAGTTGAAGTATGACTGTTTAGACATCCATAAAATTACCTTAATTCAGACTTGATTTATTACCCTAGTAAAAATTTGCCAAATGTTTTCTTTTAATTTGTGTTCCCATATAGAGTTGTGTTAGGTTTGGGCTAACCTTTGAATTAGTCCGTTAAATCTTCAGTTATGTCACCGCCCCAAACAGTACCCGAGGCTTCAAAAAAGCTGTCCCACAAAGCAATTGGTAATATCATGGCGCCTGTGCCAGCGTTTTTACAAGTATTACGCATGCATATATGTGATATGTTTGTTGACGAAGCCAGTGGAAAGAAACTATAATTCACAATTTTCCAGCAGTTTCAATATAAACCCATATGCCAATTTAAAAAAAAGAGAAAATAAACAGGAGATGGTGCTGTTCTAAGAGGTTTGCCTTATTGTTAATTAGAATAAAATGACATGAACAAGAAATTGTAAGATTTTGGTCTTAAACTGCTGGTCAGGGTGTTTGTTGCTAGCTAGTTGCAATAGTCTTTGCGGTTGTTATACAGATATTTTAGAGAAGGAAAATGGCGTGCATATCCAGATCAGTGCAACATAGTACGATCTTAATTTCCATTCAAAGACATTAACCAGTGTCACTGATACACGTATATAGGTCACTTTACAACATTTTTTTTGCATGTATGAAGACGTAGGATTAATTTTATTGTAGGATAAGCTATTCAAATCCGACTACTGAACTCCTTTAAATAGCTCAACTTTATGCATTCCCATATGGAACAAGGCATGTAGCTTTTCCTTCCGTTCTTCCACTGGAGTTGGGCTTGGGTGAAATAATTTAGGTTGGTTATTAACAGGAGCAAGCTCCCCCAGTGCTTTATTGGCTCACTGCATAAATGAGAAAAAAATATCAACCAATAAAGCAGAAATGGAAGGGCTGGTTAGTAACTTAATGTTTTATTAAAATGTGCCAATTTCTGTTTGCTATCAAGTCAACTGACAAAGATTTAATTAAATTACTAGTGGATGTTTTGAGGCTGCTAATATGCCAGAAAGCTTAATTAAATCAAATGATCCCGAGACTGTTCAAATAAATTAAACCGTTCTGGTCTCTGTTTTAAACACACATCAAAGTTATAACATCACTACAGGGGTGGATACAAATTCAGTTCACTCAACTTCCTCTTGTCCCATAGTCACCATCAGCCTAGCACCACCAGCTTTGTTAAGGCAAACTTAAAGAATGTGTGCATTTCACTTTGCCTCCTGATCATTTAGCTCTAAGCTGACATCCTGTCTCATTTTTTTTTTATAATGCAAACAGCTGTCTGCTTGCAGTACAGCAGTACAAAACACAAAGAAAAAAAAACATTGTCAAAAAACAAAACAAAAACAAAAAGTCATAAAAAATGTATATATAACATAAAAATTATTGAACCGATGCAAGTAATAACAGGTACAGGACCAAGGACAAATTTTATAATAGAAATCTTATCAGTGTCCTTGTGTTGCCATAAATTCCACTGTAAATGAGCGATTGTTCAGTCTTATTCTTATTCTTTGCTTTAAAATGTTTTTGTGGCGCTACGAAGCTGAAAGATGAAGACGATCTTTATTGTCCTTCTGCCGGCATAGGTGTCCTTTGCTTCTAGGCTCCTTTCAGCATAACTTACAGAGAACCTATCAAACTCCAAGAGGAGGCTATACATTGGTCTCAAGGCCATTCATATCTATGGTGCAGTGTTCTTTGCTCTTCTTCAGATGTCTCGGAGGAATTGGAGGTTTCTTCCTGTCTGAAAGCGGCCGAACGCCCTCTTCCAGTTGTATGAGTTGAGCCACTTCAGGAGGGATGAATTGATGTTTGACCCCTAAAGGATGGGGTCGGCAGTTGCCATTGTTATTGTGGCAGTTCATCACAGGAGGGGTGCTCATTGCTGTTTTGGTCTCACAGATCAAGGGCACCTGGAGATTGGATAATATATTGGAGCAATTCAAAAAATTCTGGAGTGCTCAGAAGGTTCTCGTTGTTAATCAAAGGTTGAAAACGAAAAATTATCAGAGGCAGTCTATTGAAGAAGAGCTCTCTGTGCGACTTCCTGTGGCTGTAATACATTTTTTTATTTTTAACAAATATCTTTTTTCAATGGCAAAATGAAATAATGAACTTATTATATTCTTTCCCCCCCCCATTATTTAGATGTTCATCAATTGCTTGCAGATTTTTTTAAAAGCTCAGTTTCCACAATTATATATATGCGGTGTAAAATGTACATGAAAGATTTAGAAGTCATTTAAACCCTATTTAGGTTTAATAGAAGTATTTTGAATTATTTTATGAATTTTCTAAACCAAGACTCAGGGTCATGGGTGACTGAAGCTGTGATAGGATGAGGGGCGGGGTACATCCTGCACAGAGCTTAGTCAGTCATGGAACTAACATGAGCAGAAAAATAAATCAAATTTCATTATTAGTCACTGCTATTTTATACTGTTCAATTACAACCCCAATTTAAAAAAATAAAAATGTTCCAAATGTTTTCAACTTGTGAAAGGCATGCACTGTCTGGATGGGAGCATATGTTGCTCTAAAACCTTTACATGCCTTTCAGCATTGATGGTGCCTTTCCAGATGTGAAAGCTGCCATTTCCATAGGCACTGCTGTGCCTATGGAAATGGCATCAGAATTGGCCATTCTGATCATGTTCACATACGCCTTCATCTTTGCACAATACAGTTTTAACCTGCATTTGTGAATGGCATGATGAAATGTTTAGAGAGTGTGTTCCTGAACCTATGCATTATTAACCATGTCTGTTTTTAATGAAGTGCTGCCCGTAGACCCTGAAAATCATAATCATCCAGTAGTCATTTTCAGACTAGTCCCCAGATTCTGAATATTTTGATTTTGAATATTAGACTTTTATTATGTACTGCAGATGATGAGATATTCAGTCTTTCTCACATTTCTGCATGCAGTTTTTTTTTTTTTGCAGATTAGGGAGCATTTGTCTTTCTTTACTTCTAATAAACTCTCTAAGATTATACCTATTGGCACTGATCTGTTGCCAGTTAACCCAATTAGTTCCAAAGTGTTCCTCCAGCTGCTCACTTTTCCAGACTTTCTTTGACCCCCCCCCCCCCCCCCCCCCCCCCCCCCTCTTCCGGGGT
>VURO01003454.1:2169-29987 GCA_015108175.1 Pelvicachromis taeniatus | reverse complement strand
TGTGTTTCAGCACAGCTCAGACTCTGTTCTTTTCCTAAATCACTTCAGAACCTGGGAATAAATCGAATAAAATGTCTGGCAAAACAGCTACAAGTAAACAAGCATGTAACATATCAATCCAACCTCAAACTGTCAAGCTGCTGCTAAGCACTTTAGTGTAATACTCCTTATCGGATGGAAGTCTGATATTTATGGATTTCAGTCTTTTAGGCTCAAGAGTTTTTGCTGGCATCCCCTCCAAAGGAAAAAAAAAAAAAAAGACAGTTTAATAAAATCTTTATCCGGACACTTCAAAGTCCCCTGGGCAAATCTCGGGGGTGGGAGAATGTCTACTTGTTTTTAATTTAGGAGCAAATGTGTGATAGTGAGAATATTTGTATCATTAAATATCCCTCTAAAGCCTAAACTGTGTAATAATTACCTTTTTGTTCATATTTAAATGATTATGTTGCATATTTGTACTTTTTTTTATTTGTAAGAAATTTGCTGCATCTGGCTTTTTTTTTTTTAATCATTTGAAAGAAAAAACTCACAAAACTATGTATCAAATATGACACCCCTTGTGATTACTGTAAATGTATAACACAGGAAAAATGCCACAAGACATTTGTAGCCATTTGTTAACAAAAGACAGAATAAAAGTCTTAATAAATGGATCCTGTGTGAAGGTCATGTAGCTCAGAGGTGCCTTGAGTTTTATAATTGATGACATAGAAACTGTATAATGTCTATGGCCCATCATCAAGGGAGAGCACCTAAAACTTAAAGACACAGAGCCGACTGTGGCAGTGACAGAGTGACTGCTTGAAAGCCTGAAGCTACAGCCGTGTGATGATGACAAACAGTTAAGTATGGCTTAAAGAACAGACTGATATTTTCTGCCTTTTCTGGAATATGTGGATGCTTCCGGGGAGCTGTAGAGGTGTTGTTTACCATTTCTGAATGTGTGGCTTTAGATGCCAGTGGAACCTAGACAGACTTTCAAAAGGTGAGATACAAAACCGTAGCCCTTGGCGCAGCGAAAATATCGATTCAGTCGACAAGTTTCAAATCCCAAACCCCTCTGATTCGACGAAAATGCAAAGTTTTAATTAGAGTTTCTTTTTGCCACAAGGTTCTCTGTCTCTGCCTCTCTGTGCTTTGACTTACTGCCAGGATCCGCTGTCTGCAGTCTCAGCTCTAAGTCAAGAACAAAGTCACTGACATAAGAGTCATTTGGGTCGTGACACTGTGCGGTGCAGGAGTATTTGGGAATTCACACATTTGTTGTTGTTGTTTTGGCTCCATACTTCACTGCACTGGATTTGAAACAGTAGCTGTGAGGTTGAAGTGCTCGCTCTCGGCTTTAAATGAAAGGCATTTTCAGCGAGAAAGGGACTGTATCACTGTTTTTTTGTTTGCTTTTTTGGATGGTGCAAAAAGACACCAGTATAAGGATTCCTACATCCTCAAACATGTAAACCACATTGTGTCGAAAACTGAGCATGCCTAAATATGTGCCTCTTTCCAAATTGTTTCCTTTATACATTTGAAGATTGTACTCTTAAAGGACCACTTCACGGATGTTACACATGAAGTTCTAAAAAAGAAAAGGCGCCTTCTTGTCGGCCCATTAGCACTTATCCATTTCCACGTCCAAATGCGTCTTTATTGCTAAACGCAAACAAGCGCCGAAGCTCGGCTGAGAGTTAAAAACCATCCATGTTCGTTCAACACTTCCTCGCAGGTGTTAAACTCATGTGATAAAGAATGTTTTCATTCATTTACTGCTTCCATAGGAAGTAAGAGTCTAAGCAGCAGACAATTACTGCTAATGAAATCCACTTAACTGATTATCAGCAAGTGTGATCACCTTGCTGAGGTTTGCTGGTCTGGAGCATTCAGGTTTGCGTTAACACAGCGCCATAATCAGACTTCATCCCAAGGTCAGACCATGCAATGCTCAGAGAAACTGTGACTAGCCTAAGAGGTACATCTCAAAGTCTAAAGGTCTCAGTTAGCATTTTAAATGTTAAAGTTCGTAACAGGACAATTAGAAGAAGGCTGAACAAGCATGGCTCATTTGGAAGATTTGCCAGGAGAAAGCTTCTCTGTAAAAAGAACATAGCATGGTGAAGATCTACAAATTGGAGCATGTCAGCACAAACCCCTGATGCCTGCTGTCAACGGGGGATGTGATCATTTGAACTTTTGCAGCAGCAGGACTTCGACACCTTCCATGCCTTGATTTGATTTATGGACTCTAGAGTCAATGTGAGGTCATCAATTTGACAGCTAAAGCTTGGCCATGATTGTGTCATGTAACAGGACAATGATCCCAACCACAGCAGCAACTCTACAACAGAATGGCTGAAAAATAATATAGAATAACTGTGGTGCAATGTCCCAAAGTTCAAACCTCAATTGAAATGCTGTGCTGGGACTTTAAGAGAGCTGTGCATAAACAAACGCCTGCAAACCTCAATGAGCTGAAGCAACGTTGTAAATAACAGCGGGCTAAAATTTCTCCTCAACCACATGAGAGACTGATCAAGTCATACAGAAAGCAATTACGTGTAGTTATTTCTGCTAAAGGTAGTTCTACAAGCTACTGTATCATTGCATATACTTATCTTCTACTGTTCAGTCAAGCCTTAGCACGCTGCAGCGAACAAATGTGGTAGCAGAGCAGCAGAGAATTATCGGAGGGTCGTTACTTCATCAATTAGGAAGCAGGTAAATACTCTGGAGAATGAAGTGAAACGTGCTATTAAGCTGTACTGTTGAAAGAAAATGATCTGGTATTTTTAAGAGATTAAAACTCAGGATATCTTGGTTTCTGCTTCACAGGTTTTGACCTTTGTTTTTTTTTATTCTTGCTATCGAAGATAAACTGTTGTAGGAGCGATATCTGGACCTTGAAATTGTTTACACTGATTACCCTGAGGCTTTGTGCTTTCAAACAGTGTATAGTTCCCCACACAGTTTAGCGCAGATTCAATTGGATAACATCCAGAATGAGATATCAAACCATCTCCTTTTAAGCCGCCTTCCACCATATAACATATAGGTGGTAGGCGGCTTACACCTCCTGCGTTCAGCTCGCATTTACTTTGCGGTTTGTCAGGATGCAGGAAGTCGAGCGAAGCTTCCTGCAGCATTCTCCCCTTGCGCACTTATTTTTTTATTTTTAAATTGGAGGTGCCAGACTACACCACTCAGCTGCCTCTGAGTGCTTACATCGTCACATTATTGTCTGATCTCCTTTTTTAACTTACAGGCTACTGAACACGCAAATGAGAGCGTACCTAAGTAGAAAAGTTCATTCAGTCTCACTCTTCCATCACTGATTACTTCTGGCAAGGTCCGACCTCCAGCTGTCAGCGCTGATCCTACAGTGGATGCTCCGTTTGCTCAACCCCAGGATCACTTAAGGCCACAGCTCCATTCGGAGAGACCCACTGGGAGCCTCTCTTTACTGCAGTACCTTCATTTTTCTATTACTTTCAAATGGAAGCAGGTCTCGCTGCTTGTTCCCAACTGAGCCGAGAGCTCGGCGTGTTTTTAAGAGCAGTGCGTTGACCACTCTGAGAGAGAGCGTTTTCTAACTCAGAGCTGAAAACCCTTAATTTATGTCCCGATATGATTCTGTTTGGTGCTGCAAGCTACAAAATAAGAGCCGCCCAGTGGACAAAGTGGCCAGAGCATCGGTGCGTCAATTCTTAACACGAACTCGGGCTTCAGTGCAGAGTTGAACATGTGCACCAACCTCTGCACCTGTGTGATGTTCACATTTGGCACATGATACAGGAGGTAGATGCAAGGCCTGAGGGCAAAGACACGGCTGAGAAGAATTGTTTTGTTCTGCGCTCTCGGCCAATTAAATGCTCAGTTTTGCGAAGAGTTTACTGTATTCTAAGTGGAGATGAAGCCACAAATCTGCTATTACATTTCCACTTATTTTGGAGCACTATGAATCTCATTTCCCTCAATCATTTAAAATCTTTCAAACTTTCATCCCATGAACTATATAGAAGAGAGAGAAGGCAAGAATTGATTTGTTTTGGAGGAGATTTGGTGGATTCACGCTAATAATGGAGATAATTCCACCCTCCACAGAGGATTGTGCGCATTGAGGAATTGTGGTTTAGGACTTATCTGTGTGTTGGAAACTGTCCAACTGGTTCTGGAGGAATTCATTGACCTTGGAGTAAAAGTTTGGTACAGCTTTATAGTTTCCCGGGGAGGAAGCTGACCTCCAGCCTCGACTCTGCGGGCGTCCGGCCTGAAGACACACGAGCAAGACAATGAATCCCTTCCAGCTCCACTGATCCTGCACCCAATCTGACCCTAACCTCTGAACGTGTCTTAGAGAACAAGTCAGCGAACTGAATTTGCTAACAGTGGTTTTGTCCTTGCTGTGTGTGTGTGTGTGTGTATATGTGTGCACGTGCATGCGTGCTGTGTGTCTGCCTGTGTGTTTCACTGCCTTAGCAGAATCCCTGTTCAGCGGTCTGGGGCTGGGGGCGGTGGTGGGCCTCGGCCTGGGAGCGCTGCTGCTGCTCCTCGTGCTGGTGGACGTCAGCTGCTTCTTCCTGCGTCACTGCGGCCTGCTCATGTGCATCACGCGCAACCTGTGCAGCAAGAAAACAGCCACCAGTGGCAAGGGCAAAGAAATCGAGGAGGGGAAGGCCGCCTATCTGTGAGTATCCCCTTTGGTTTCTTTGCATTGTTCTGTTTTTGAAACCTTTGACTACTTCAATCCAAGCGTTTGATTTTGTGTAGTGACAATATCAATTCTGCCAGTTCATGCTTGAAGAGGGAACATCTGCTGTGGGTGTATCTTTATGGCTGAGGGTTATGCTGCTTCTTCTTTTTCTCGCTGTATAATTTTTGCGCAGTAATGAATTGAAAGCTCTGAATGGCTGAATACAAGCCAATACAAAGATTTTGAGAAATTGGTATGAAAACGTCAAACAGAGAACAAAAAACAGCCTTTGCATTTCTCAGAAATGAATAATAAGGATTGCAAAAAACAAGAGGAAAAAAAAACAGCCTTTTTTGTTTTTTCAAGGATCTCTAAGCCCCGAGTGACTCGTTGAGCAATAACATTAGCTCTTCATGTCATGTTCATTCCTCTTATGTATACATATATATTTAGTCTGAATGAGAAAAGGAGCTTTCTTTTTACCATTTACTGTAGGTACACCTACAACAGCCGCCCAGCCACCCTTTCAACCACAGTATGTCTTTGATTACGTCTTATTCACTTACATCAGTGCCTTTTACATGATGTGCAGCAAGTTCACCTTTTAAGTATCCCATTTGCATGCGTTGTGTTAGCGTGCATTCGTTACATGCATGTACAACCATGTACATTTTGTGCTGTCACGCTTTGTTTTAAGCCTTGTGTGTGTGTGTGTACCTGCCTTTATTTCATGCTATATGCATGCTAATAGCCCATGAGTGTCGCCACAAGTGTCTCTGAAAACCACTTTCTTTGCCGTTGTTTCCCCCTCATCAGACAGCATGCAATTTAGAAGCCCACCCCCGTGAAATTCATGGTACAACTGATTTTTTTTTTTTATGTAGTCCCACTGTTTTATGCAGGGTGCTAGCAACATCACAGTGTCTGTGAGATAGCACAAACGGAGTCTTAGTCAATGGCCACAGCCGTGTCTGTTAGTGTGCCAGCACAGTGTCTGAGATGGAGAGAGAGGGCACATGTGAGGAGGAGGTGGAGGAGGAGGAGGAGGAGGAGGGGGTTTGAGTTCTGCTGAGTCACTAATCTCCAGCGTCACACTGGAGGGCTGACTGCCTGCCTGCCCAGACAGCACACAGAATCTCGAGCAGCAACTCGCACAAGACTATTTTAGTCTGTCTGATGTGTGCATGTGACTAGTGTCACAGTCACATACAGTTCAGCAGGATGATGCAAAACCGTCCTGAAGGGTAGAGGTAGTATATGTCCAGGTGACAATATACAGATACATAGTGATGGCTTGTTAAAATAGAGTTAGCTGGGCAATCAGGTGATAAGACTGGACTTACCTTGTCAAAGCAGTGTAGTATCTCACTTCCATGACATGGAGCCAGTAACAAGAGAAAAATCTAACACGATAGAAAAAGCAGTCAAAAATTCTTTGTCTGTTTTTGAATTTACTTCAAAAAAGTCAATGTTAGTGGTTTCACGCAACTGTGTGAATTAACTGCTAAGAAATATTTCAGGTCACATACATCATTTGCGTTATTGCAATGAATTAAATACTAGCTTGTTTTGCAGATCAACTCGATGACTTTTTCATTAAAATAACACAAATGACTTGATTAAACTTACATATACTAATCTTTTAAGGAGATACCCTTCAGAGGATTCTTTAAAACCAACAAAAGTGAGATTTAACTTTTGAGTAAAAGATGAATTATAAAATTTCCCTTTTTTTTTAGGCATCGGTGGCCATATACATCTGAAGGTTATACTACTGTAAATGTAATTACTAGCTTGTATGAGCGTTAATCAAGATCAGAGCTTAAAAAATAACCATAGTTTACATTAATAGTGTAAAGTATTTTTATGCCCAGACCTCATTGAATCATGTGGTTTCTTCTTCAGACACATGCAATCAAATGTGACTCGGATTCAGGGCATTCCCTTTTTAATTGGTGAGTTTTATCATCTGGATTAGTCCTCCTGTGGAAAACTACCCCACAGATTGTCTCTGCAAGCTGTTATTTTTACATCTATTTCATTTTTTCAGTATGAGACCTGCAGTCATCGTGTGAATGTGAAAAACCCAAAAAGTACTTGTAGTTTTTTTTTTGGTTTTCGGATATCAAACAGCAATTGAAAGCGAGTCTTAGAAGTAGTCACACATGAGGCTCACAGTAGAATCACTCCCCGTGTGGTGCCAGGGACATTAACATGGGTCCTTTCAAAAAGTTGGAACAAACAAACTTAGTTGGAGGACTTCTTGTTATCACAAGTAGCTCCAAATTACCAGCAACATGTTGGGATTTCACAGGAAATGACACCCACAAACATGGATCAACACTAACGTGTATATGAAATGCTGCAGTTCCTAAAAATCTAGTAGAAGCAAGCAGAGAAGTCAGAATCGCTAAAAGGCAAGTGGTTGAAATTGTCATATAAACCAAACCTAATTCAAAACTGACAAGGCTAATCAAGAGAAAGCTTAAATTATTCCAAAAGAACACATTTAGAATGACAGTAGTGTTAATGAAGGAGGTACCTGAGTTCACATGACAGTACCTCGGAGATTCTACAATACTCGTTAGAAACTTTCTGGTTGTACGAGCACTTTTGATTGTTGTCCTGTTGCAGTCGGCGTCTCTGTAGAGAGATTGGTTTCATAACTGGCAGTAAAGATGGCCATAACTCCTTTGAACTAGTGTAGCAAGAATAGAGTAAATGCCGTGGTCTGCTTTACAATGAGTCATGCCACTGAGCTGGAGACTAATAAGATAACACTTGAAATAATACAAAGCTCAGACACTCCAACTGAGTTTCCAAGATGTCAATAGTGCAAGTCTGAAGGTGCTGAGAGGTAATACGTTGTAAAGACTAGCGAAGCGTGAGCAACAGTGTCAATAATAACATCAATGAGAGCATCTACAGTGATAAATAGCGTGGGGTGAACTTCAAATTAGGAAGGTGATGAGTGGCACAGATCAGAGTGCGATCTGAGGATGTTAGTTGAGGAGTGTGTAGGCTGGTTTGGAATCGAGACGAAAACCTGGAGGGTATCGTCAGTGCACTTCTGACACAGCGGAATAGTTTTTGAAAATATTCGTGGTTATACAGACAGTTTGCCAACCTCAACGTGGTGCTGAAGGTTAGCAGAGCGGCCACGCACCCAGCGGTGCAGGGTTATTTTGAAGTCGGAGCTAGGCTAGTGGACGAACGCACGGCAGAGAGTGTGTGGGTGTCTTTCTGTTATGAATCTGCTGAACACACTGGGCTGCATAGCTGCTTCAGGGGAAGTTGAAAGACTGAAGTAGTACTGGTGACTTCAAAAGTCCTCGCTTCCAGTGTTTGAGTCTTAAGTTTTTGACAGTGTGCTTAGATATCAATGGAACCATATAGAGATAGAGGAGAACTGGTACACCTAATGGACCTCTAGTCTGTAGCATAGTCATATGTGACTCCAGCTATACTGTTTAACCCCGTACGACCTTAAAAAGTCACTATTCAGGCAAAAGACAGAGAAAGTAATTGCATGTTTACATAAGGAAACTTGATTCATATTCTTTCTACCTGCATTTCACTTGGATTCTGTGTTCATTTTTTTTTTTCTGGAGGTGTTTTTTTGGTGTAATATTCGTTGCTTGTCATAGTTGTGCTGCCAGCTCCAGTTCCATCCTGTCAGTCAGTGAACCAGAAATAGATTTGTGCCCCTCTCGAGCTCTCCAGTAACCTCCTGGCAAGAAACCCAGAGAAACAGTTTGGTATTGAGTTTTAATACAAAACAACAACTGCTGATCATCTTTTACCCAGAGACAAAAAGTCAGCGTTGAGTAAAGCTGATGTTATGTCACAGTGACATTTTAACCGTTGAGGTGGCGCAGGAGAGGCTTCTGGTGAAGTCTGCTGTTTATTCAGGCTTAAGAAGTTTGAGTAGAGGCTCAGTGATAGATCGGGCTTGGAGTAGATAGACTTTGGAAAGTATTTATATATACCTGATGACTCACGGCAGGAAATATAAAACAGAATGCAAGATTATAGTTAAGGCCACGGCAGCCTGGGGATGGAGCAAGAAAGCATTTCTACAGAAGAAAAATCTGTTTGAGATGCCAGTCGGCCATGTTGTTCATGACGACTTCCTGTCCACTAACAACATGTAGCAGTCAACCACAGGTGGAAAGGGTTAGAAAGGGTTAGGGTTAGGGTAGAAATGGAATGGCAACGAAAACAAAACATGTTAGGTAGCAACCTCGAACCCGACATACCGTGCATGCACACACATACTCTTAAGAAAAAAAGATGATTGTTTCTGTTTGAATTTAGCGCAAACTTGGTAGCTGAAGGATCTGAATGAAATAGCCAGTCAAAAAACACCATGAAATCTCTAAATGCAAAGAAAAGGAGATAACATAAAAAGAAAAAAGTCAAGCATCAAGAGACTAGCATACCTAGCATCGGCTCAGAGGTAGCATGTTAGCCTAGAAATTTGTCAGACACGGGAATGGTTCCACAGTGCTTAGCATCGACCATACCAAGCTTAACGTCTTAAGGACACGACAAAATTATCTAAATAAAAAAAAAGAAATCACCAAAAATAGCTTCTGAGTACTAAAGGTATGACTTTGGTGACACCCTTAAGTCATTAATAATGTATAATATAACAAAACAAGTGAAAGTGTAACTGTATTTTGCATATGCAACTGTAACTTTAAGTTTAGCTGAAGGACACTGCATTGCAGAAAATGAAGTTAAAGGTAAAGTGAATTAGTCAAAGAAGAATTATTGTTACTACATTTGCTGTCATTCACGATTACACTGGGCGTCCGAGTCTAATTAGTGCTTTACCATGTTTTTCTATAATGCATTGTTCAACGCAAGCACATTCAATTTTCTCCCTTTGTTTTCCGTTTCAATAAAATTAAACGTCGTTGCAGGGATCCGGAGCCCCTTGATTCTCTAAACTTTTTTTTAAAAAGACAAGACAGTCTGTGCTATTGACATGTAGAGAGCACATGAATTTCAAATTCTGGAGCAGCAGACTGAGGTGGATGACATTTAATTAAGTGTGAGCTCACAGTACTCGCTTAACTCCAGAGCAAACAGAAATCTGCTTGTCTCGAGAAGCTAAAAGGCTTCGGCTGGAGCATACCTGACTGTGTAAAAATGAGAAAAAGGACATATATCTGTCTGGTCTTCCGTTTCTATCCATTCTTATTCCGCAGTCGTGTAAACAAGCTCATTTCTACAACAGGTCAGAGAACAAGGCGTCTGATCCACGTGTAAACAGCCAAAATGTCCATCAGCAGCTCCGTCAAAGTGCCTTTGACAAAGACTTCCACTTCTACATTCGCAGTAAGATCCCGGATGCCAGCTCTGATAATAAAAATAAATAAATGTTTGCTGGGGAAAAAACTATACGTGTATAGATTTTGATAAGGGTGTAAACAAACTCTCCAGGCACATACCGCAGCTAAGATTGCGAGCCACCTAATTTATCACAGTGAAAAAGCAAAGATTGTAGCCTGCCTTCATGGCCTGCCATAGATGGCCATGTGCTTAATTAATGTCTGCAGAGGAAAGAACAAGTCGCCCCTGCTGCGCTTTGGTGTCACTTAGAAGCTTACAGATTACAAATACACATCCGCATACGCACTCTGATATCACGCCAGCGCACCGTGAGGTTCACACAGCTGCTGGCTCTCGCAGCATAATCAGAGGTTTGTCAAGACCCAGTAGCATTGCTGTTTGCCTTGTGAATCAAACAATGTTTTGAATTGAACGTCTGAGGGTGTGTGCATACTTTTGCACAAACAAGCGGTGTATGCACACGCGATAGTATGTGCACGGTGAGGAAAAATGACTCCACTGCTGTATTTCTCTCAGCACTTGTGGAGAAACTATCCACACAATTATTGCTTTTAACTGTGGCCACGATGTTAAATATTGCACAAGCAAAGAAATCCTCGACATCCCTGTGCCAACACAGATCTTACTCACAGTGCTGTTGTGATTGAGGAAAATGTTACTCAGCCAACCAAGGAAAATCCTGAACCATCCAATGCAATGGACACCGCAGTAGAGAGGTAAAGAAGAGAGGACAAGGCAGGGTGGAGATGAGTGTCAGGGGTGATTTGTGGCAGAAGGATAGCGGGAAGAGTGAAAGGTTAGGTTTACAAGATGGCAGTCAGACTTTGAAACTGCATGGTTTGGAGATGTAGGCATGAGGCTGAGCTGTAGGTAGCAGAGGTGAATATTTTCATGGGGAGTGACCAGCATGGACAAGATTAGAAATGAGTCAGAGGGACAGTTTCAGCAGTTTGATATGTGCAGGGGAGGGATAGTAAATATACTGAACTAAGGATGTTGAAGATGAAGCTCCCAGCCAGGAGGAAAAGAGGAAGAGCTCAGAGAAGATTCATGGATGTAGTGAAGGGAGGACATGCAGAGGATTGGTGTGACAGAGGAGGATGCTGAGGATAGAATGAGGTGGAGGCAGATGATCTACTGTGGTGACTCTTAAGGGCAGCAGCCAAAATCCCCCCACCCCGCAAAAGAAATAAAAATTAAAGGAGTGATTGGCAACAGTGGAAAGGAAAAACTCCCTCTTAACAGGAAGAAACCTCCAGAACAATCAGGGTCAGGGAGAGTTGGGGTCACACCAGATGTATATCTGGAATTTCTATTATTTAAGCCAACTTAAATATGCAAAATATAGCTCTCTCATCACACAGAGCCCCATCAATAATTATTAACACCCACCTCAAGTAATTGTCTGTTTTTCTCAAGAGACTTAATTGCACTTTTTTGAACATTTGAATGAATAAAAGGGTAAAAACTATGTTAAGCAGATTATCACATTGCACAGAAAGCAAAGAACACGTCGTATGCCAACCGCAGACACTTCAACAGTTACCATTTGCCTCAGCCATCTCCAATATTTTTTTGATAGCATTTCTTTTTTTTCCCCTTTTTTTTATACTGAACTGTACTGATACTTTGCTTCAGTAAATGCATTCGGGATTGTTTTGATTTTGCCTCCTAACTGAAGAAACAGGAAACGTCACACAGCAAGAGCCTTCGCGGAACTTGAGGAAACCTCCCCATCTGAATATAAGTCCAATCTAGGTTTGCATGGAGCTAATGAGACATGAAATTGGCTTCACTGTGCAGGAACTTTAACATCCACCAATCAACCAAAGGGGGAACCCCCCTCTGGCCAGTTGCAATATTTGGGCTTATTAGGTACAGTATCGTGCAGGGTTACTGTTTTACATTCATGATCTCGCTCACTGAAGAACTCTCCCGGAGCTTGGCAAAACGTCCAGCATGGCAATTTGAGGGTGATTTTGTGTTGATGTAGAGTGCCTTTTAAAATTGACAATTTAGTCAAGGAAATTCACCGTTTACACAGTAAAAACATCCAGTAATGGGAATAATAAAAGTGTCCACTGATGCACCGGATGAGATATCTCAGACCTTTGAAGAAAGAAACAATGCGAAAAATATAATTATTCAGTTAAATGAATACATTTCCATGACATCAGGGACGACTGATTCATATGCAGTGTTTTATTAAATGTCAGTAGCTGTATAAGAACCGCATTAGTAAAACAACAAGCTGTTTCGGTCAACCCCTGCTAGCTGAAGGTTCGTATTTATTTAGAGAGTCGTGTCACCCTTGTCATTGTACTCTCAGCAGAGACAATTAAGTATTCCTTCAAAGAAGAAGTTCTGCTCCAAGAATAATGTATGAGTCATTCGGGAAATGTTTATCTTGTGCATATATCTAGCATTATAAAAAAAAAATGTTTTAAAAGCCTTAAAAAATTCAAATGATTGCTTTGTTTTATAGTCAAAAGAAGATATAGCGCACAGCTTTTCAGTCAGAACCTTCATTTGACGGATGGTTTATGTCTCTGAGTCATGACAGAGTAACAGCGGCAAAATAGAAAGTTGAACCGCCCCATGAACTCGGGAAAATGATTATCTCTAAGGTCAAGTGTTATTAATACTGGCCTGGTACAGGTCTATATTTCCTTTCTTTGTTTGCGACTTAACCCCCCTCCCCCCTTCTTTTTTCCTTCAATGTCTTGATAGAATTGGAGAAATACGCACTGAATGAAGTGCATTTTAGGAACAAGAGGCCTCTGACAATGTGAATCAATGTAAAAGCCAAAGTTCCTTATTGATCTCCTTATTAAACCTGTCTTCCTTCCAGGAGACGCAGGGTAAAAGAAAGGGCTGTGTAGCAGGAAGAGATGCAACTCAGTGCCACGTTCACTTTGCATTTTCTGTAATTGTTATCTGTTTTCTCGTTCTTTCCTTTATTTTTGTTTGTTTGTTTTTCTTTTCTTTCCTCTCTATTTTTTAATTTCGGTTGTTTGGTGTGGGCGCAAGCTACCGCTGAGAGTAAAATTGCATTTAGACATCCCTTGCTGAAATTTCAGAGCAGGGTTTTTATTCCCCAAAATGAAATGACAAAAGACAGACGCCTGTTTGATTTTACATGGGTAGCCCCCCTGTGGTTCGTATTTTTTCAGTGAATGTGTCCCTGTTGGTTTGTCAATAAGTGGTTTTTGGTTAGGTTTTAGCATTTTAGTGGCTTGGATGAGGAGATTTGACACCGCTGATAGATATTTCTTTGAAATTTCTGTCCTGCTGGCGTATGAACACATCAAAGGATAGTAATTCGATTGACAGAGTGCACATAATGGCAAGAATCCACCTGTAATGGCACAGAAGGAGGAATAATATAGCTTTTTTCTAATAGCTACTCCCTAGTTATGGGTCATTTTGCATGTTTGAATTTGTGCAAGTCAAATTAGAATAGAAATGTAGGTCATTACAACAAAAGATATTAGAAATTGCTACTATTTAGGTCTCATTATGTTGCAGCATTACTTTATTCTGACCCACTGCCTGTATTAACTGCACTTGGATAAAGCCAGATCAGCCAAATGCAGATGAACGCTCTCATATATCATATTGCTTGAAGCACGAGCTGGTTGGATTTTCATCATACTGATGCATATTAGCATAAAGATAAAGCTGTGATGTCCTTCTGCTGCATTACTCAAAACAAAACTCGTGGAAGATTAGATGAACAAGCGTGCCTGAAACAGGGCTGTGAGTCAGTCAAATAGCCCGTGCCTATTTCCTTTTCTGTCCTCTTCAAAATGAGTCAGACTTGCAACAAATTGGAGATGTGCCAGCTCTGAAGTTATTGCAGTCCAAAAGGTTTATTCTGTTCATCTGGACGTAACGTATTCAGTGGGAGAAATGTTTCCTCACTCATCCAAGTGGCTTCTTCAGTCTCAGCTGAATGCAGGTTTCCCCAACCTGCAAAGCACGGAGTCTGGGACCGGTTGCAAGTAATTATGGCAACCAACTTTTAGCCTAGATCTTGAGCATGCAGCACCCTCAACTTCTGGTGACTCATTTTTAAGCCGCAGATTTGCACTGGTCTTGGTAGAACGGTGGTTATTAATGAAATAAACTAGCTTTGTTTATAAATGTATCAATTCTTTTATGAAGTTTGTCTCCTTCGGTCTTGCATAAGCGAGGATATCACCTTTGTGCAGTGGAAAATTGATAGCAGACTAACTCAGTCTTATTGTTGTTTTATCCCTGTCTTAATGCATCAGCGTACCATGTAACAATGGCAGACTAAGTGGTCTCAGACCTTGTCCCTATCTTCAAAGCAAATGTTTCAAAGGCTGGGAGATAACAAGTTGTATTCCATGATTAGCTGCAAATGGTTGCTGACAGTTGTGATATGATTGTTACAGCTCCATTTACACAGGCCTAGAAACTAGTCAGTGGTAAGCTGGCAACCACCAGGTCACTATGGAAGAGTATGTATTCCATGTGCGGCTGCAAATGGTTTCTGGAGTTTACCGAGTAATGCGCAATGGTTTTGTTCACCAACAGGTTGCAAGGAAGATGACAACTTGGCTGCAAACACTAGCAAACTATTTGCCAAGTGGTAGCGAGAGTGTAAAATATGTTGGATGTGGCAATACGGCAGAAATTCTGCTTAATAGTGAACGTTCTCCACTTCCAGTTCGTGTCACACCTTTTCAAGTTTGAGGATAAGGATAACAGGATGATTATACTGAATAAAACTAATTTCAAACAGTGACATTCTTTTAAAGTATTTCTTTCAGGACTAACGCAAATCGATCAATCTACATTGCTGTTCCTGAACATTACCAGTATAGCTTAGTTGAGAATCACAGAACTATCATAGACTGCTGAAACCAACAAAATACTTTAGCATTTATGTACCATATGTGTGCACTGGTTTCTTTTAAAACGTAAGTGGATGCCATTCGTCCTTGGCGGCGAACAGATGGAGAAAGTCCAGTAAAAAGCCTGCTAACTCATGTTGCTTATAATTATTCATTTCTCATCTCCATCCTCATCAGACATCTAGAATACTGAAAACAAACACAGGCTGACAAATTGATCAGCTCTCCAACCATCCAGACCAAAAACATGCAAAATAGGAATAATTTGGCTTTCTCTAACCCCTTGTGAAGCCCAGTGGAGGCTGTTATATTTAATATCCCTGCTGCCTTTTCTCTTCAATTAAATTCAGCTTTATTAATCCCAAAGGAGGCAATTCATTCACAGACTGGAAGGTCTATAAGGTGGAGTTCAATGCTGTTAGGCACACATTTTGTGAAGAAAACCATTAAGCCTACACTCTCTTACGGCAGCAATTCAGCTCTGCTTTATGTACAATTTATTGTGCGCCTGTTCACGTTAATAGTATGTCTGCTTTAAGATCTTGTAATGACTTTGAAGTGCACAAACTGCGTATTTCACCATTTTATGCTTTTTTCTGTCGTTACGCTGCAGGAAGCTACCGCTGAAGGAAGAAAATGGAAGAGAGGTTCTCAAGCCGGATACGATTGAAATCAAAGTGCACAGTGACAACAGCATCCACACAAAGCCCGACGACAGCAAAGCGTAAAAGGGTCGGTCCTCCCGCCACCAAAAGAACATTCGGATCACAAGACCAAAACCCAGAGAAACTACAACACTGGAAAATAGTGGAGTAAAATACCATATCTGTTTATAGCAATGCCCCAGAGAAAGGCATGTGTAAATACAAAAAATAATAGAGAGAAAATAGAAAGGAAGAAAGTGTCAACCTTTTAGACACCCTGAGTGATTAATGTATCATGTTCTTACAAACATGGCATCAGTGGAAAGCTCTTGTTGATCAATGATTGTATATTATTTTCTGCCTTTATTTCTCACACTTCATAAGTATTATTTCTCAGATTCTGCATTTTGTTTGGTTTATTTGTCTGTTTTTCACCCCACATGGGATTTTCATGCAGTTGAAAGGTGTTTCTAGCACTCCCCACTTTGATGTCTCTCAAAAAAGACAGTCACAAGCCGAGGCATAAGCTAGTATGCTGGTGTGTCCCAAATATCTCAATGCTAATGCTTTTTTTTGTCTTTGTAAGAGCAATGCATGGGCTGACCTTCACTGTAGGATGTCACAGTGATTTAAGCCTGTTTCCATGCCTGAGTGTTACTCTACAACATTCTTTTAATGCCTGTGATAGCCAAGCTAGGTGCCTAGCTTACAGAGGCAAATGCTCAGTCATTGCGCTTCAAGCTAGCAGGCTTCGCTAGCACACGGTAAACAAGTCCTTAAAAGCTCTGACGCTTTATTGTTTCAAGAAAACTCTTATGTGATGCATTAGTTCTTTGTTACATTTCTACCTGAAACAATATAAATTTTTTTCCAGAGGAATTTAAACCTAATATTTGGTTTGGTTTGATTTCAGAAGGGCTTTTGTGACTCTTTAAAAGTACTCAACAGTACACAAATATCACAAGTAGGAAGAATGTTGCAGTCTACGAAGTATACAGTACAAAAACCACACATGTGCATTGATGTCACTGTTAGCAAAGCCTTTTAAATTGACGCCGAATATTGTTGGCACTCTTCAGGCGTCTCACTCTCTAACAATGTGCGCATAAGAATGTTTTATTCATCAGCTGCATACACCGTAATGTGTCGTATATTGTTGCCAGAGGTTAGCCGCACTGCAAGTCAATTTACGCTTTGGTATACAATGAGTAATGAAAAAATTATGTTAATGCGTTGAAAGGCGTCCCCGTGAGTGGCCTGACCAGTAATCTTTGCTATCTGTAAAAGCAGAAGTAGCAGCAAGGTACCACTCAAGGCATGGGAACAAATGAGAAAAGGTATGCTCGAGAGAAATAAATCAACATGGTACGTCATGTCTGTTTTAAATGATAAACTTTGGTTTCTTTGATCATTCCTGCCTTGTCTCTGATGAATTTTTTTTTTCTTTGGTCTGGTCACTATTCTCTCTGATGTTGTCACGTGTTGTACATAGGTGAAAAAAAGAGTATTTTACAAAGCTTTTATGTAAATATACCCTAAAGGATGTGTCCTTTTTTCCAAATGCAAAAGGCTTGGCTTTTCTTTTCTTTTCTTTTTTTTTGTGAACACTCATTGGATGAAAAGCTGTTGGCTGTTTTTTTTTTCTTCTTCTTCTTCTTCTTTTTCTTCCGTTGTGTTTTGGTCCAAAGTTCAGTGACGGTGTAATATAGCTTTTTCCTAGTCATTTGCTTTCCCTTAAGAAAAACCCATGCCCTGAGGCTATTTCACGGCATTTCAGTGGAGGCAGTAATTACGGCATTAGTGTGCCTTCTCTTTTTTTTTTTTTTTTTTTTTTTTTTTTTTTTTTTTTTTTTTTTTAAATCAGCGAGGAAGTTGTATTTCCGTTCAAAAGCGCAAGCAGGTGCTGTTTGACTGTAAGTGGGTCAAATCAAACTAAGAAAGCCAATGAGACAGCTTAATAGCAGCTCTATCTTACTATACTTAACCCCTATTCACAGCAGATTGGTGAATAGACATCTACAAGTAAGATACTGATAACTATGAACATGAACAGCTACTCTACTTTTACTCTTGTTGGATAATAAATAATTATATTATTTATTAATAATAAATAATATACCATCTTTTTAAAAGATGGTATATCTTTTAAAAAGATGGGGGATACCATCTTTTTAAAAGCATATTGTGTTATACAGTATGCTGTAATTTACATTTTTCTAGAAAACTACGAAATAGGTGAGCAATTAATTGAAACATCTGCAAACATACATGGAATAACTATATATAATGCAACAAAGAGTTTGTACACTTCCAACTTGAGAGTCAAGTGTTGGTATGACCACCTTTATTCTTCAACACATCCTGAAATCTCCATCCTGAAATTAGATAAACTTTTTTTTTTTTTTATAATTTCTTAAAGTAGTCTTCAGGAATAACTCAGAATGCTTCCTAAAGGACATTCAAAGTTCTTATTTCTTATTATTGCAATGTCTTGAAAGCCTCCCTTCCATTGAAACAATTACTGATGAGACTTCAGTGAACACAGTGGATCGTGAAGGGCTAAATGCATCTGTCGCCGCTGTGTCAGGTAGATTTTTCTTCTTTTTTCCACAAACATTCACATACTTGTTCACCTGCTGTAGATTTTTTGTCCTCTACTTGCACATGTGTTGAAATATGCTAAGTTCTGTTTTTGGCACAAAAATAATGTATGCCAACCAGTGTTACCTTTGGCACGTTTCATACATTTAACTAAAGAAATGGGAACAAATGACAATGACAATTTTAGCTGGACTGAAAATGAATGAAAAACCAGTCAATGTCCAAGGAAATCTCTGAAAGGACCTGAGAGCTATTGCTCAAGACCTCTTTAAAATAATACAGAAAGTCTGGCTCTTTTGAAGCAAAATATAAAGAAATGAGGGTTGACTCAAGACTTTTTGCACTGTGTTATATTTGTTGACACATTCTCCATGCAAGGTCTAGATTATTTTACCAGAAATACTTCAAGTATCTGTTTTTTAACACTACGCATTTGTAAAATTACAGGGGATAATGAGAGCTGACACATAGCGTAATACTGATGCAAAAAAATGTTGCAAAGCATCAAGCTAGGCCTTTACATGTTATCCGGTCTTACAAAAGCACACAGAGGAAGTAGCAGAAAAGTTGTTTGCAGCCCTCTGTATTAAGCCAGAGCATCATTTGCATACAGGAGAAGCCACAAACGAGTGTGTACGTGGGATGGAGGTGGGATGGGGACAACGTGATGTCACGAAGGGAGAGATCAAGTTTATGATCTGCTACTGGCTTTAAATACGTCCGTTTAGATGTGAAAGAGAAGCGTTGTCTCTTTCAGCCCAGCAACCACCTGCTCCTAGACCTCACATGATAATCATGGACTCCAACAAAGTGGTGGAAAACATCTACCTCCTGGTCATCGTCACTCTCATCAGCGTGCTTCAGAATGGTGAGAAACTGTAACTGAAAATGTACCTCTCACGTCACTAATGCTTAATCTTGACTCTCTGTTTTTAAGTTTTTTTTGCACAGAAGGTGGAGAGGGAATGCAAGAACCATAATACCCACACACCAGCTTTTGAGCGAGTGTCTTGTGCCAAGTGAGTGACCTTTCTTCAACAATTAGTTCTCTATTGCAACATTAATACCAGCGCAATGAAACAATATCATATTTGTTTCCTAATAGGCTTTCCATTCGACCTCGTAATCCACCAAATATAAACTCTGTCCAGAGGCAGTCCTCGTTTGTTTGAACACTCCCAGGCTGGGAAAAAACTGGCTGGCGCTGACCTTATTTGAATACTTGGTGGTGAAATAACAATGATATGTGTTAGAGAATGTGCTGTATACATGCACACACATAAAGATACTTAATACACCACACATGATATCAATTAAAGAAGTTTGATAAGTACTGCTTTCAAGCAGCAGCTTGATTTATATTTATTTATATTTACAAATTTATATTTTTAATGCTAAAATATTCTTGTTAGTGTTATCTGTGAATTTTCAAAGAAGTAAAAAAAATAGTAAAGAAAATTTTTATTTTTAAAAAAAAATGTGTTAAAATAATTTGCATTTCCTGAACAGGAAGTGGTTGGATTAATTAATTAATTTCTGAGAAGTCTTGTTTGGGTATAAGAATGTGAATCCCACTGTTTTCACTTAATAAATAACAAAAAAAATGTTTAGTTTTAAACAAGCTTTTCTAAAGATTTTGTTCTCTAGCGTCTAATAATTTTGTTGAGCGGTGTGCATTGTCCTTTTAAGTGGTTCAAATGACATTTTTCTAAGCAGCTTTGATTTACCAAATTCTTGGGCAGTAATACTGTTCTTCAGCCTCTAATTCCTTTGTGAAGTACTTGGTCATTTGGAAACTATAATTTCAAAGTGTCTTCCCCAACACTTTTCAAAAACAACAACAATTACAACAAAAACCTGACAAAACGCTGGACTTTGTGACTCAGGCGTTTCAGCTCTTCTGCCTGTAACTAATCTACCATTGCTTCATAGTTTCTTCACACTTTCCTTGAAATGTGCTAATAACAGCTTTTGTTTACACTTCTTCTCTAGTCGCAACTGCATGGATGCTTACCCTACTTTCTTGGCAGTAATGTGGTGTGCTGGTCTGTGTCTCAGTCAAGGTAAGCACTCATGAATGTAAAGGAGGCTGTAAACAATTCACACCCACACAGGAAACAAACACAAAGATTTAGAAAAGACTTTGTTCTCTCCTTGAACAATACAATACAATATGCCTGAAATACTGCTGTTTCAGATGGTCAGATCTGCACATGACTTTACTGACATTAATGTTCTGCGGCCACAAGGGTGTGGACGCCTGAATGTCATTGCACATTTTACGATTCTGCTACAATTTAGGGACAAGCTGTAGGCCAGTACGATAAAATAAAATAAAGCACAAGTTCAGTAAAATAAAAAGTTCCCCTAGTGGCCACTTGAGGCTGGATCCCAAAGCAAGTTAGTCTCCAGAGATTCTCATGTTGGCAGACTGGGAGCTTAAAATACAACCCTGTGATTCAAGCTAGAGTTGTAGTCCGGAGTTTACATCACATCATTGTGGGAATGAATGTCATGTTAATTTGGGGCTTTTAATGATTTCTTTCAACTGTTCTTTTTTCTGGGTGCAATGATTTGTTTAAATTTATTTTGGAGTCTTTGTAATCCACACATGGTCAGAAGTGTAGATACAGGCTAGCTAAATGTCCCTTAGTAATTTGGACCTCAACCAAATGCTTTTGGTAGCCATCAAGAACCTTCTGGAATAACTCTGGCTCGAAATTTGACAAGTCTTCTTGGAACGATTGGTAGATTTCATTTAAATTGGCTGATTTCCTGGCACCGTCCAGGGTTGAGGTCAGGGCTTTGGGATGTTAGCCTGTTCAGTGTTCAGTGATAGCCTGTTGGCAAACACACATCAAAATTCGATTTGTGCTTGGGATCATTGTCCTGTTCAAACACACAACTGTATTTCAACAAGCGTCAACTGATGCTGATTTGCAATGATGTTCAAGTATTTGGATGTAATCCTTCTTTTTCATTATTCCATCCACTTTGTGAAATAATACCAGTACCACTGACAGCAAAAAACCCTGGGGGCTTGATGCTACCACCACCATGTTTCTTACCACTAAACTTTTATCTTTACTTGCTGCCCCGTTTCTCTGTATTACCTGACCTTACCTAAAACACCTTATAATATAAAGCACCCTGAGGAGACCGCTCTCATGATTTTGTGCTATAAAAATAAAACTGAACTGAATAGAATTCTATTTCATTCTTGTTCAGCATTCACAGCCATGATGATATTCGACTTCTGACCACAACTGTATAAACACTTATTTAATCAACTTTACGTACCAGTAACAGCATTCAGTAGCATAGGATAGGATAACTGGATTTTTCCACCTAAGCAGTGCGTGGAGTGTGTGTTGGTCAGGGTGTTTTGTACTTATGAGCTCTCCCCAGTAAAATGCAAAATGGGCCTATGCTCTGTTTGGGTCCAGATGTCACAAGAATGAAGCATACTTTAAGCTGAAATATTACTGTTTGAGCTGCAGAGTTGAGATTGATTAAGTGGAAAAATTGCCACACCATGTAAGACCCACAGCGTATTATGAAACCACATACAGAATTTTTCTTTCTGTCCTCTGTTTGAAGCTCCTGCTGCTTTCGCTGGGATCATCTATCTTGCCATCAGGCAGAAGTACTTTGTTGGATACTTGGGACAAACCTCTCAAAGGTAAATTCCTACAAATCCAAAAGCATGTATTCTATGTGTTTAGAAGCAGTATCGCACTAATTTTTCACATCTGTACAGCACCCCAGGTTACCTGTTTGGAAAACGGGTCATCACCTTCCTTTCCCTGATGTGCATTGTTGGCATTGCCAACTATCTGCTGGTGCGTTTCTACGGCAGCGACTATAAAGAATACGTGGAAACCATCACTCAAGCTGCAACTGCTCTTCTACTTATCCCTTAAATGAGTTTGTGTCCATGTTAATCATTTATCTCCTGGATCTCTGATGCATTAAAACACTGTTTAAAAGATTCATTGCATTTGTTGGAAAAATAATAAAACAATTCTCACAAACAAATAATGATTCAAGTACAAAATCTGTAAACATTTATCCAACAGCACACATTTGATCACTTTAAAATCCCTCATACAGTACAGTAGTTAAAAATCATGTAAAAGTGAATATATACACAAACACCAAACAATCTTTGTGACATTCAGAAAGTCTTTTTCAGTCCATGTCAGTAGTTTCCACCCACTGAACAGAAAAATAAATCTGGACCCAGATCCTAAAATCTCTAGAGGAAGGAGAATCCTCAGCTGGCAGGGCGATATTTTAACCATTCATCTATTTTACTGAAGAAGCAAAAACAAACTCCAGTTAAACTCAGCTTTGCATCGTTCTTCATCCTCAGCTGGCCCATGTCGTTCTCAACTGTAATGGGAAGAAATGCAAGAAAAGCACAAGTTAGACAAAGGTCTGCAACTAAAGTGACTCAAAAACATGAATTTCGTTTAAGACCTTACAGGAACAATTAGAGACGTACCTTAAATGTTCGTTTGCTGAAGCCAAGCCAGTGTGGAAAGTCAAACAGAGCGTCAGAATAATATTTGAGAGTGAAGGAGGCATCTCTCCACACGGGCTTGACCTTCACGAGGTCGCCAAATATGAGGTTTTTTGCTGCCCAGCTCTCCATTTCTTCATTCAGGTCAATCTGAAATGAAGGGTAAGGTAACATTTAGCCTATAAGCTTCGAGTGATTCTCAATAAAACAGGCTCGTGCAACAGAAGCACCATGAAGTCCTGCTCACATCCACCCTGTAGCTTTCTCCAGCAACAGAAGAGATGGTCCCATCCATGCCTCTCTCCAGCTGCCACCTGATGAACGGCTCGTTGCCGTCGATGCACACCACATACCGCTTCACCGCTGAAACGCATTTGGGAGAAATTCATGAGGAAAACGGTAAAGAAGTCAGAGAAGGAGAGAGTTTGTGCAGAAACATGGTGTAAGAAGCATGCTGTCACTGCAACGTGAACTCCACCCAAATCTGGAGGCCTGCATGAGTCAGCTGTGCCAGAGAGCAGCCCACAGCTGTAACATACTGACTGGCTCCAAAACTTTATGCACACTGGCAAACAAGCGGTGTTTTCACCACTATCAGCTCCTTGTACTGTGTGTACTGTTAGATGACAGCTCATGTGTAGGGAGACACTTACCTCTGATTTCTCTGGCTGCCTTTTTGTTGCTCACCGAGGATTTTTCTTCACAGGCTGAAATCAGCAGATAGATCTCCTTGGACAGCAGACTCTTCCTCATGCTGCTGTATTCCCACAAGTTGTGCATTTTGACTTTTCTGTGGTAAAAAGCAAAACATAAAGCGTTTCACATCCATTCATAGTGCATATGAATACATAAATATACATTTAGATGTGCATTTCTGCGTTTTCTCACCTTCCCAGCGAGCTGCTGAAAATTATCTTCTTCCCGCAGGACTGGAAGTCGTCGATGAGCACCAGGCTCTTCTCCTCGTTGCTGCGGACTCGGTAACCCGATCCCAGAGTCTCCACAGAGAAACCTGGCGGTGGATTTCTCACAAACTCCTCCACTTCTGTCACCCTCATCCTGCTGCCCGACTGCTTCTTTACCGGCATGCTGTCACGTTTTCTTCTCTCACCTCCTGCCGACGTTTATGTGGTCTAGTTGATGGACTTCTGAGCCTTTAGTTACGGCCACCTACCGCCAAGTTTGAAGAGATGAACATGTGATTTCCGCTCACTTTGTGCCAGAATAAAAGCCCTTAGTAACAGCGCTATGGTGGTGACCCATAGCTTCAGTTGTTAGTTGGTGAAATTGTGCTACCTTGTCAAAGGGAAAGATCCGCTTTATCCTCATTTACATCGTCGTAATAACGTATTTGGGCATCACACAAGTCAATAGTATTAAAACCTAAATTAAATAAAAAATGTAATATTATGCTAATGTCACTGATTTTCATATTATTTCACATTATATGTATGTAAATAAATACATAAAGAACAAGAAAACAGCAGTAACCCTCTTCCAAAAGTAATCATGCTCTTATTTTGAAGGCACGGGTCTTCTCGTTAATTATTGTTGATATGACATCATTTCAAAATCAGCCTGTATCAGCTGACCTGTTGACACTCATAAAAGAGCCTCTTTTATCAGATAAAAGCTCTTAGATAAAAGTCTTCTCAGGAGAGGTGGTGGTGACCATGTGACGGTAACACAGACCTAATCCTTCTATCTAAAGTACTGAGCAAACGTCTGGAGCCACCCATCATTTATTTGTAATTTTCCTTCAAGGAGCCAGACATTCGTTAATTTATTTTATTTTAATTCTTCAATTCATAATGCCATTTTTTGAAAGTGCAGTCCTTCTCGGGGCTTTAGGGTCGTAAGGAGATCATTCAAGAATAAAAATGGCACCTTTTATGTCGACACATAACAGAAACCCTTTAATTGGTATCCTTTGAGACTTTGTCTCTGGTGTCTCTTCCCGATTTATTTAGTTGAATGTGTGAAAAATGCCAACGATAACACAGTTTGACAATGCAGCTGCCAAGGTATGCCAAATTACACAAGAACTAGACTAAAAAACCAAAGACAAAAGGTCTTATGGAGTGATTAAACTTTAAACATTTCCTAATGTTCACTGTCCTATCAAAGAAGAATAAATGCCCCCCAAATTGAAGGAATTATGAGCACATTAAAGCAACATCAGATTTTGATCCACTACACAGTACCGTCTGAAAAGTATCTGAATGGCAACAAGGTCATATTTTCACCATGCCAGTGATCCCAAACACACTGCCAATGCAGTAAAAGTACACTGGGATGAAGAAACACACAATTTAAAAGTGGCCTCCCCAGACCCTGGACCTCAACATTATTGAAGCAGCGTGGGATCATCTGGCCAGAGAACACAACAAAAGGCAGCCAACATTTGAAGTAGAGCTACAAATGTACTTTAAGAAGCCTGCAGAACTATTTCTGAAGACTAATTAAAGAAATTACAAGAAAACTTCACTAAGAGAGTTTAGGCTGTGCTGACGAATGAAGGTGATTATACAAAATATTGTGTTTCAAGGATTGTTTTTACTTCATATAGTATCTTATTTCCATGTTTGTTGGCACGTTTCAATAAATCACTGCGCTATTTTCCCATTTTCTTTGCAAAATATAAAGAGACGGTGGCCCAAAACCTTTGTACAAAACTGCACATAATAAATACAGGTGAGAATGAGGGTTATGATGGTTTCACCTATAAACGCATGAAGGCATGCAAAACAGCATTTGTTCTGTTTGAAATTAACCTCAGCTGGACTATTGAACGGAGAAAGAAGCTATAAACCCTTGAAGCTAGTCACGTACGAGCCTTTGCTGTACACTAACACCATCAATGCGCAGCATTTTTGTTCCTCTTACAGGAATTTCTGGTCACATTGCCATGTTTTCTCATCAACAGGCCTAATGTGTGCTCAAACTGTGATGTACTTTGTGAACAAAAGGGCTTAGTATTACTTTATCTAACTTCAAACACGCTCACACATGACATTGTTCATGTTTAATTGCTGCCTGTGAGTAACAATGTGACACATTATACAGCCGGTCCCTGTGAATAAACAATACTTATGCCTACAGTTCCTGGTTTCTTTCAAGCTTTTTCCCACTTTGGATTTCTTTCTTCTTCTTCTTTTTTTTTTTTTTTTTACAGTTCACTCTATCTGCAAAACAATGTGAGCACTCTGAAGTGTTGTTTCACAACAGAACCTACTTTAATGTTTGTGGTCCAGCGGTTCACTTTTAGCCTCTGCGGTCAGGAGCATGTTGACTCATTTGTTCTGGATGTCTCCACCAGTCTGCATGTGCTTCCACAGAAAAAGTACTGTCAGCCTGTTTTCTCCACAGGTCCTAAGACGAGACTTTAAACAATCCTGTCATACTCTGGAAAATAAAAGTGGTTTGACCTACATTCCAGTTGTAATGCTCACCGAACCTTCCTTTTGTTTTAGACTTTTATTTGTTTATTATCTAGGTGCAGCTAACCTTTTCCCTGTGTAGGACAGGTAGAGACATTGCCAATTCCAAGTGTAGAAGCTTCAGTCTTATAAGACTTATTGCATTTATTCATACTTCATTCTTATAATAACGGCAGATATCTAATCAGCCAATCACATGTCAGCAACTTATTTAGGCATGACATGGTCAAGAAGAACCGCTGAAGTTGAAGAAAGGTGATTTAAGTGACTTTGAATGTGGCATAGTTGTTGGTGCCATGCTATGCCATGACGGGCTGGTCTGAGTATTTCAGAAACTGCTGATCTGCTGGGATTTCCCCACACAACCATCTCCAGGGTTTACAGAGAATGATCTAAAAAGGGGAAAACACCCAGCGAGAGGCAGAAAATGCGGAGGTCAGAGAAGAACGGTCAGACTGCTTCGAGCACATAAGGCAACAGTAACTCAAATGACCACTCATTACAACCAAGGTATGCAGATAAGCATCTCTGAATGCACAACAATTCAATTTTTCAATTCAATTTTATTTATATAGCGCCAACAGTGCAACATCACAACAACAGTCGCCTCAAGGCGCTTTACATTGTAAGGTAGGCCCTACAATAATACATACACAGATAAACCCATCATATGACCCCCTATGAGCAAGCACTTTGGCGACAGTGGGAAGGAAAAACTCCCTTTTAACAGGAAGAAACCTCCGGCAGAACCAGGCTCAGGGAGGGGCGGCCATCTGCTGCGACCGGTTGGGGTGAAAGAAGGAAGACAGGATAGAGACATGCTGTGGAAGAGAGCCAGAGATTAATAACAAGTATGGTTGAATGCAGGGAGATCTATTAACACATGGTGAATGAGAAAGGTGACTGAAAAGGAAACATGTGGAACCTTGAAGCAGATGGCTTCAAGATTCCACAAAGGCTTTAAGTTACACAGGCTCACCCAAAATGAGTGATTAGTCTTAATTTCTGCTGTGAGAAATCCTGCCTTGCATTAACAGTTCAGGCCAGTGGTGGTGCTGTATTTAACAAAATGGTCAGCGAGTGAGTATAAAACATGACATTTTACTATAATTTCTTTACTTGTGGGCATTCTCACATTAGTGGAGAAAAAAAGAGGCAGTTGTTGATCTGCAATGTGCAGCAGGCACAACAGAAGGTATGACTTCCTCTATGAGCATTTTTTTATTCTCGATTTTGATTGCATAATTTTGTGACATGCAGCAAGTAATAGAAGGATTGTGGTTTAATCTTTTTATATAATTTAATTATGCAGTTTAAATGTCTCATGAATCTACTGTTGCATATTGAAGCCCTCAATTGAAGCAAAGCTTCACTGGTATTATTAAATGGGACAGCATTTACATTCCCAGTGCAGAAACTGTTCAAACATAAATGCCTATCACTTTTACCATCAATGCTGGCATGTTTTTCTTACAGTTGGTGGTTGTAAAATACTGTCAACAAACTCAGTGCAGAGGCATGTGTTGTGCACCTTATCCTATTTTATGTTCCTCTGACTCAGAGTAATAAAACAACTGTGCTAATGCTAAAAAAAAAAAAAAAAAAAAACAAAAATAATAAATTAACAAAAACAAAAAAAAAAAAAAAAAAAAAAAAAAAAAAAAACAAAAAAAAATT
>VURO01003451.1:0-11057 GCA_015108175.1 Pelvicachromis taeniatus | reverse complement strand
CTGTAAGATTTTTAAAAAAAAAAAAAAAAAAAAAAAGAATCTGATTTTCATCTGTAAATGAGATTCCAGACCACTGAGCAACAGTTTAGTGCTTTATCTCCTTAGCCCAGGTAAGATGCTTCTGACATCGTCTCTGGTTCAGGAGTAGCTTGTTACTAGGAATTTAACAGTTATGGCGACTTTTCTTGCATTAAAAACTCTGCTGCAGTCATCCTTTTTGTTTGCACATCTTTTCATGCCACAATTTTCATTTTCAGTCCACTATCCATTAAAATGCATCAATACTGCAGTCTGCAAACAACCAGGCTTTTCAGCAATGACTTTACGTGGCTCACCTTTCTTACAAAAGGTGTTGATGACCATCATCTGGACAACTGTCAAGTCAACAGTCTTTACCTGCACTGATACAATGTTTATACTGTTTGATATGTGATTTATTCAAACTTGAAATGAAATATTCTAATGATTTAAGATACTGGCTCAAACCTCGGGCATTAAAAGCTTAAAATATTTCACTTTATGTGCAATGAACATAAAATTTACACATATACATTATTGTCTCTTTTATTTTAAGATGGCGATAAGAGATGATACAGCCAATGAGATGGCCTGAAGCCTCGCTGTATTATGTATTAGTATTATGACCACAGTGTCCTTGGTTTTTCTTGTTAAGAGTCAGAAGTGACATCAGGAAATGGTAGAAAACTGGGTAATATGTTGCATCCATAAACTATGCATTATCTAATTCTTGATTGGTGGTAAGCAACCTATGCTATTCATAGGTTACTTACAGTCAAACTACAGATTACACTTCAGAAATTGCCTTTTTGTACTGTTAACTTTGCAGAAAAGGATAATATCTATTAAATAACTGCATTCAAATACTCCAATAAACAGTTCCAGTTTTTTGACTCATATTATCTGAGGTGAAGTCTGGCAGACAGCTTGTGGCTTAAGCTGTCCCACTGACCTATCAGAGCAATATGACCTTTGGTCTTAATACAATTTACAACAGTGATCTTTGAAGATAAAAAAAAAAAATACTTCCTATACAGTTGACACAAAAGTAGGAAATTGACTGTAGAGAACAAAATATTTCTATTGATTTGTTTGTTTTATACCAGACAGTCAACACCTTAAGAGGCCATTAAACAGAGGTGTGCACATTATTTCCCCAAGAGTCCCCACAAGCAACTGAGACCGATGTGGAGGGTTTTATTGCTTTATAAGCTTGTTGGTGAATCCCTCAACGGTCCCAGTTTCTCATGTGGCCCCTTGGAAAAATTAATTACCCACTTTTGCATTAGAGGAGCCATCGTTTTTGGAACATGGGTTTTATTTTTCAGAGGTAGCTGCTAGGTAGAAATCTTAAAAGCACCCCAGAAGTCCTCCTAAAAGCACATCTGAAGCGTTTATAAAACATCAAGTCTTATTTGTTTAATCTGTGTAAAAACTGAAGCGTAAAGACACTTTTTCTCAGTTTACAAGAGGTTATGTATTTCTTGGGGGGGAGCAGAAAACAGCAAACTTGCCAGACTAATGTGTAAACATATATTTACATACATACAGAGGGTTGTGTCAATCTTCTCATGTAATTTTAAATATTCAAGAAAGACATCGCAGGTAACACGTATTAACCCAGTGTCATTATAGCAACCACCTTTCCCCCCCAACAAATTCTAAACCTAATTTCTACTTTTTTTTTAGAGAACTTTTTTCAGGGCAGTTCACTCAACAAAGTGCTTAAAAAAAAAATCACAAAATAAAAATGACCCCATCCTAAATGTTTTTTTTCTTTAACTTATCATTCATAATCACAGCTATTACAATGATAATGTGTCGAGGTTGTCAAAATGAATTAAATATGGACAACTTTCCTCACAATCAAAGCACTGACCTTCTCTTGTTGGTTTTTAGCTCACATAAGCTGACTATAAGTTAACAAAGACAGAAGCTAAGATTTTTCTTGGGGCGATAATGAGCTGCAATTAAATACTGCTGTACCGACCGATTATCTACTACAGTGCTTATCAGAATATGAAATTCTGTCAGCTGTTTCGGATGTTGATCGGTGTATTGGCACATGCATATTTTAACTAAACAGAAATGGCATTGATGCCAATGATGGGAGACAATGAGCATGAGATATAACCCTAAGACAATCAAAAAAATAAATATTCTGCACAAAATTGTGGTTTATTAATCTGTGTATTCCCTAAACTTAAAAAAAAAAACGTTGACTGTAAGTGATGTGCAGTAGAAGTGCTACTTTGTGGCTTTCAAATAAAAAGAGACCCTCGATATGGGACTCAAGGTCTGCGTTTTGTCTCTTACTCAAATTTTTTTTTAATAACTCATGGGTGAACTAATCTGGGGTCACACAGTCACAAGCACTATGTTGATGAGTCATTGTGTGGTCTACAAAAAAAGAAAACACTTGCTTTAATTGTCATGCATGTGGATTTCATATTAGGATGTGCAATCGTTGCTTCATATGGGGGTCAAAATATGAAAGAACAAAGTGCTGAATTGGTCCAGGTGGCAAAATCACTTGTTGCAGTGTCCCGCTGGAACTAATAAGGCAGTCCATTTTCACCCTCTAAATCCCCTGCATTGGCTAAAATGACTGATTTACAACTAAGACGTTGACCAAACTCACATAATTATATATGTATTATATTTGACTCTTGTACAGCTGTTCTGTGTGAAGGGTGCAATAGTTTCCCATCCTGTTCGCACAAAGAACATGGGCCTGCTTGTATAAAGTCTCACAGGTAAGAGTCAAAGCCAGAACTCTGTTTTGGCTCATTAGGACGATAATCAGATTTGAGGCCTGGAGTCTGTAAAACTATACTGTTAACAATATTATTCTGATTTAAAGTGTGGTTATCAAGGCTGATTTGCCTGAGTCACCTAAATTTACTTTGACTTGCAGCATTGTGAGGGCTCAGATACAGTACAGTAGAGACTTAGAAGGCAGTTTATGATTTGTGTTTAGTCGATCATGTCTCCATGTTTGCTTAATGCTTTATCTGCACACACAAGAGCAATCAAAAGTCAAGACGAGGGGTTTGAAGTAACAAGCTACAAATGACATTGGGATGACTTTTTCAAGTCTTTTTAAAAATATTACTTATACTGTACACTGAAACCTTTTTTTCCCACTGTATTAGTTTCTCCTTTATTCTCTAACATGTTAGCTAAAAGTAGGAGTCCCCTTCCCAATGTGCTTGTGATGTAAAAACAAATTCCCCAGAAATTATTGAACTCAAAAATACACCAAAGTTCATCTGAAGCAAACATGAAGCTTTAACAGTCTAAGTGACAAAGAAATTAGCATCTTTTTGATAGAAAATCCTCCTGAAATTTTGAAGGCAGGGAAAAGTTACATGACAGCACAAGAATGACACACAAAAATATACCTGATTTAAAAAAAAAAAAAAATTCAATGAGTCTTAATTTTATTATATATATATATTAGATTGCAAGAGGTCATTCGTTCAAATTGTAGATTTTATACTTGAAAAGCTGTGTTTGAAGTTTCCCACTTTACCCATGAGAGAATTATGCAACAGTCATCTTCCCTTGAAGAAAACCCCGCTGCTTTGCTGTCACAAAGAATAATTACAATATAACTGCATGATGGAGTGTATGAAACTATCCTCTGCAAGTAGCACACCAGGGCCAGGACACACTTTTCAAAATCAAACCATGATTGTGAAAAGTTGTGGAAGAGTGATTTTGAGTGAGAGAGCATTTGTATCCATGGCAAAGGTTTTAGATGTTATGTGAAAACCATTCTGTGTCATGCGTTCACATGGAATACATATTACTTACATATGTAGGATGAAAAAGTACATAGAGGTGTGTCCTGAGGGACCACCAAACAACCTCTAACCTGCAGTCAGGGAATAGGTTAATGTAACTGTAGCTTTTCTTAAGTACATGCCAAGGTTTTTTTTTTTTTTTCTTCAAGGGGACATTTCTGCTTTTAGAAAACAAAGTGCACTGACTGCAAGATCAAAACATGTGCGTGAATAAGATTAATGTGTAAGACTGTGATTAAACGCTTGGTTTAAAAGACTTTGAAGGGCCCGTTTTTATTAGATTTCTGTAGATCAGGTCTACCAATTAACCCGCAAATAAGCCGATTTCATCATGATAGGGTCTAGTTTATATTTCATCTCATAAGGTGTTTAATTATAAAGTCAACTCATTGATGAATGCGGTGTTTATGGATTTGCAACCAAATAGTTGCAGGCTAAGTAACTTAACAAGTATTTGGTTTCAACTTGGCTCCAGGCTGAACGCTCCGCCTGCTCTCACCGAGGATATTGACTTTCCCGCAAGTTAAAGTATTTAAATGTAGAGGGAGACAGATGCTGTATGCGGACTGGAGGCAACCACAAGAAATACACGTGCGGGAGGAAGGTTGAAGCAGGAGCTTTACTATCTGCGCATCTTATAGAAAGACCGTTGTGGTGACATTGCTTGAAAACTTTAAGGAAACTGAGCGACGCTAGCATTCGTGATATTCATTCACTAGTTTTCTTTCATATCGAATCACCCTTCTTTTTTTTCTTTTTTTTTAGGAAACCCGCGATAGGCTACGCATCTTATCACTGGTGCGTAAAGATCTGTGCGTAAAACTAAAACTCTTCACTGCGGTGTCAAAGCATGTCAAGTGGGATTCATTCTACTTTAAATCTTCATTGTTGAATAACTGAGTGTCACAAAGAGGATTTAATGGAGGTGGTTTGGTAAAAGCGACGCTTTCTCGGGACTTTAAAGTTTGGATTAACGCTTTTAAATCGTCCATTTTTTTCTATTTTATAAGTAGAATGGAGCATAGATGCCGTACCTGTATGGGACCATGACAGTTTGGGATCTCTTAATTGCCACGGGTATCACTTTCTATGCGTAACAAGAGGGGGATAAAACTGAGCTGAAATCCCCTTCAGGAGCAACTTTATTTCCGAGAGCTTCCAGCACCGAGTCAGTGGAGTATTCATGAAGCAATATTTGAACTATTACAAGATGAGGCTGAGAACTTCGAGGTTAGGTTATCTGTAAGTACAACACCTTTTTTCGTGTAGCTCTCTGTGTAACGCATACATTGCAACATGTTAAAGCTTTTAAATGATTTTGTCTTTGCCGCAGGTTACTTCAGTTCACGGCGCTTTGCTTTTACGCACAGGTAACGTACACTTTCGCTTCAATAAAAAAAAAAAAATTCACTAACGCTGCATAAAGTTCTATAGGCTAATTAATTTGAACAAAACTTAACAGGTAACAAAGGCGCAGTGCTTAGCAGCTTATAGCCCACCCCCTCCACCTCTCCAATAGGCTGCAATAACAATGAAAACATTTTATTATGAGTGCTATGGCAATTGGCAACAATTCAAACATCTTGAAAAGAGGTAAGCTACAGCCTAAAAGGTAATTGTTAAAACACATGTGGACGGCGAACGGCTGAAATGAGGGGAAAAGAGAAAGTCATGAAGGGGTGAAAGATCAACGGTGGTAAAAACAACCTACAGAGTGAAATGTCATCCACGAGGTTTCTTGAAAGCATCTCCGAAAAGATTCAAAATAACCCAATTTTATTTGGGGTTTATTTAAAAATGATTAATATGATGATGATGATGATAAGATGATGAACTGTTGGCAGGGGGCTTGGCTCTGTGACTGACGGGCTTATTATTTCCAGGCAGGTAAAATGAATATTTTTGCCTTAACGTGTTTGGGTTTGTTTTTTGTGTTTTTCGACAGAACACCGTGCAGTCCCCTCCGAATTTTAAGCACCATGTTACCGAGCAGAGCCGGCTATCGGACCGGATGAGCCGCAGGCTGACCCGAACCTACCAGCTGTACAGTCGCACCAGCGGGAAACACGTCCAGGTCCTGGCCAACAAGAGGGTGAACGCCAACGGAGAAGACGGAGCGGCACACGGTTAGATTCAAGTGATCGATAAGACCAACAAAGAGAACTAAATAGCTTTTTTAAAAAATAAAAAAATAAAGCCTTTTAATTTCTGTATTTATTTATTTATTAGATGTATTTTAAAATAGTTGCTGAATAGTCTCACTTAACCACTAACTTTTCCAAACTGACGCATGCGACAATGTATTGAGGCTCACTGTAGTTTATGTAATAAATAGGCAGTTAAACAACGATCCACATATGTTAATCCGTTCAGGGGAATCACTTTTTATTGTCTCTAAAATGATCGAGCGACTTTACTTCTTCAAGCCCGTGTGTTATGGCCAGATCAATCAAACCCCATGACAGTTAAAGGCCATCGTTTCTTACATTTCAGTGCCTTTAAACCTCAGGAAAACTGTAAAATACGAAACATGTTCACCTTACAAACACCGGAATTGTTTAAATTCAATGGCGCGCAGGACGGTGTTGAAAAGCAGCATAAATTATGTCATTTTTGGCCGCCTGTGGAAAACCGTTTGAGCCAGTAGAAACAGAAGCCACAGTTGCAAACACTGTTAGTGGCATCAGTGTTGCCATGTTTTATGTCTCATGCACATGAATTATTTCTTAGTATGCTGGTGGTGTAGAAAGTCTGTGACACCTGTTATGATGGACTTCAGCGGGGACATTTTTCTTAACATTTAACTGGGAAAAAAAAAAAAAAAAGATCTTAAACTTAAAAGGAAACATAACTTCTGTCACCAAAATTTGGTGCCGTCTAGCCATCTTTCCACCACAGTCACCACCATCCATCTGCCTCTCAATGCATGATGCCTGCTACTTGGAGGCTGGTTTTATGAGGAATTTTCATTGCTTTACACTCGATGTATGACTCAGTTTATAAGAAGCGGTGAAGTCAGCATCTTCACTTTATACCTTTTCCTCTCCATTCCTCTCCTGTGTGCACTTTTGTCTTTTAAATTTCTTTTGCCTAGACTCACATTCACAGAGAGAGCAAGAGTCAGCCATGCATACACTCTCCACACATCCTAAGTGGGTGTCACTGTTGTAACTGGCCCAAATCTGACCGTTGCTCTGTGCTCTGTGGTTGTGTCTCTGACCGCAGTATTCACTCTCTCCTTTATCCCCAGTCTGAGCTGCATCACAGCACAGCATTTACAGACATTCGAAAACAATCACGCCGTACAAAATCACTATCATTTGATGCTATTTTGGAAGGCTAAAGGTGGCTGCTGGATTACAAAAAAGGGCTTAGAGAGAGAATTTATGTCATCTTCATGACTCTAGTAGACTGGTTATGATTTTTTTCAGAAGTCTTTGATATTGTTTAATGATGACATGCTCAATTTTCATATTCTTCCTGCCATGCATAAAAAAAATACCCAGAAAAAAGAAGTGCAGAGGTCGTTTGTCTGCATGCCTGCACCGTGTCCTGACTGCATCTTCTCATTATACGCATTTTGCTTTCTTTGTCTATGCAGCTAAACTGGAAGTGGAGACGGATTCTTTTGGAAGTCGCATTCGTATTAAAGGGGTGAAGACAGGATATTACATATGTATGAACAAGAAGGGGAAGTTGATCGGCAAGGTAATCTGGAAATAATAGCTCTGTGGTCGCATAAGACGACAGCGACATTGTGTAGTGTTCCTTGGAAATGCATTTTCCAGATTTAAGGCTCATGGCAATACATTGTTGAGACTCGTTCAAAGCTGGAACAAATTGGATTTGGAGAGATATTTCATTGTCTGGAAATAAAGATGGTGTTTCTGATTCCTGGAAATTGTCCGAACGCGTCTCAGCTTCTCGTGTCTTTTTCTTCCCTCAGCGGAAAGGGCGAGGCAAGGACTGCATCTTCACTGAGATTGTTCTGGAAAACAACTACACTGCACTTCAGAACGCCAAGTACGACGGCTGGTACATGGCTTTTACGCGCAAGGGCCGCCCCAGGAAGGCCTCCAAGACCAAGCAACACCAGAGGGAGGCCCACTTCATGAAGCGTCTTCCCAGGGGGCACTTGCTAAGTGAGAAGAGACCGTTTGATGTTCTTCCTCTCCCTGTCCCCGCGCACCCTTTCAACAAGCGGACTAAACATTCCCACCACCAGCGCTCAGGGGGACGCTGAGGACTGAAACCACTGAGGGAGAACCGTGGATGAACCAGCACAGAAGAACCACTACAAGAGAAAACCCATGTGCTTCAAGCAAACTAACTTTTCCTGTCAAGTGCCAATACCCTCTTTGCCTCATTTTTGGACTCATTATATAATGTTTGTTTTGTATTTTGTACTGGCTTGTATGTAAACATTGACTATCTAATCTGTTAGTTTTTTTTCCAATTCAAACGGACTGTAGGACGGATATTTTCTTATTAAATCAGGAGGCATTTAAAATACAGGAGAGCTCAACAATAATATCACGAATGAAAACCTTTGGTTAGAAGTTAGTCAGCTCAGCAACAAAGAATGTTTAAATGAGTATAATGAAGCTAGACACGGCAGCTATCTGTGGTTACAGCATCTGACTTTCAGCTGACACGCTATCTTGCCTTTATGAGGCCACTTTGGAGACTATGTAACCTGTTTTTTTTTTTCTACATATATAAATATATTTTTACTGTAAAAATGTAAATTACATCAAATGATGGAAATATTTATTGTAGAGTGTATATTAAAACCACTAAAGAACGACGTCACAGGCTTGCTCTGGTTTTCTCCTGTGTGTTTATATTGGGATGGAAAGCTAGCGTACGATGCCGGTATCCCCCAAATACTGCAGTTCTTTCCACCTTCTTCTTCAAGCTGGAGACCCAGATAACTGAGAGGCAATATCTGTGACAGGCTACTGAATTCAATGTGCTCAGCAAGTGAGACTTGGGCCTGAATGGCCCGAGCTATGCATTAAAAGCGATGAGGTCAGCCCACCATTTTGGCCCAAACAAAGGTTACCACCATGTAGTTGCATTTCTCACGATCGCACACCGTAACCCTCTGATCAAATGGGCCCTTTGTGAACCCTCATATAAAAGGGCATGTTATACAATAGTGGGTTCGAATAATAACACGAGGAGGGGTCAGTTATCAAAAAGGAAGCCAGTCACACAGGGAGGGGTAAGGGGGTTTGGGGGGGGAGGTAGCAGAGGGGGGTGTTGAGGGGTTACAGAAAAAGCACCAGGGCTTGTGTGGCAAACTGTGGCATCAACTGAAAGAGGGGGAATGGCTGGGAAGAGGCATTCGGCAATGAAAGGGAGGCAGGAAAGAAACCCTCTTCCCAGAAGCAGCTGAGCATGACCATCAGAGGCCAAATGACAGGGGAGGAAGAAGACCCTGAACAGAGCTCCCACAATGTTGGAGCTGGATGTCCAATTTGTTAGCTGTGTGCTGCTGCTGCAGGAATTTGTTTTGACAGTAGATGAAGCTCTGAGAACAGTTACTTATTAAAGAAAATTAAGACTTCTAAATGAACAGTAATCGGCAGCAGAAACCTTCGTTACGTTTAATAGAATCAGAATCAACGCTGGCCAGCAAGACCGAGGCCAAACTGTCAAACGCTATGTACGAATTCATTTTTTGTCATTTCAGCAGTCAGGCCCCTCACAAGAATTTACAAAGCAACAGGGCCAGCTGGTTTTGAAACGTCTTCTTATATTCTTGTTCTTTCCATCTGGATGAAGACAAAGCACAATAGTGAGAGAGAGGGACCTGTGGTTTTGTCTCTGCTTTCTGCACTTGCTCTCTGGGTTTGGACAAGTGGTAAAAAAATGCAAGGAATCACAAGGTTGAAACAACCTATATTTAAATGCCATTGTCTCCTTTAAACACACTACTTCTTTTGTTGTCCACTGTCTAAGTATTCCTCACCAGCCAGTGTTTTTTTGGGTTTTTTTCCCCATTTTTCTTTAATTGAACTCGGATTAAAAATAAAATAAAATAAGAGAAATACCGACTTTAATAAACTTCCTTTTGCACATCTCATTCAGCGTACAGTATACACAAACATTTCGATTTCTCAAAGATATTAAATCTCAGCTTCACATTTCTTCATGTTAAACAAACAAAAAAAATTTGAAATTTGAAATAAACCTCAGCAAAAACAGTTGCAGCTAATTCTCACTTATGTCTACGGCACTTTGGACATAGACCACTAAGTCAGAATCGCCTTCTGTTGTAAAGGAAAATGGTAACGCACGTTTCAGTAATGGCTTTCAGGGTGGCCCACTACATACAAGGAACATGAGGGTATTCATTTAACACAAATGGGATGTCCTCGTAACTGTGACCTCGGAACGAACAGGGATGAAGCCTTGTGTGTTTTGAGTGTTTTACAAGCACATCAATGGAAGGAGGCCGGTAGGTTATGTGACCCCCCCCCCCAACAAAACTGCTCCACAGTAGGTTTGGTAACAAGAAGCAAAAACAGATTCTGGCATAATTTGTTGTCAGCCAAATTAATTTGGGTCAAAATAAAAAATTAATGCAAAGTTTTTAAATCTACTAATAATATATTTGACTAAATATCCCTGTATCAAACATTAATGGTTGGACACATTTGCAGACATACAATTCCACCAAATTGAACCCAAATTAATTAAGAGAATTAGACATTAAGCTAAGGGACAAGGCACAGCGAATCTTAATGAAGGGATTAAGTGCAGAAGAAATAAATGAGAGCTCATACGTGACTGGAAAATGATGCTGCGAGGTTCTGCTCTAAATGCAACCCAGAAATATTCCCTGGCTCCCACAGTCAGAATTCACTGGGTTTTGCAGTCGACGTCCCCGTCAGCACTCCCCTTCAGCTTTTTCACCTCCGTCAGTAGCTCTTGTTCAAGGGTTAAGATCTCTTTGGGTTTAATGAACTGGACAACGGAGAAAAAAATAAATAAATAATACATTTCATTTATGCATATTGTTGAAAAAAAATGAACACACAAAATGAATGAAACAATTATTGTGGGCAAGAAAAATAAATGTGGGCAGTAAATTAAAAAAAAAATAGAAAAGAAAAAATTCCTTACTGTCATGATTAGCATATAGTGTGTAAACAATAACGTGAAACTGTTCTAATGTCTCTTTGCAAAAGAGAAAGAGATCATTTTTCTTTAAATGTGTGG
>VURO01003445.1:13262-24991 GCA_015108175.1 Pelvicachromis taeniatus | reverse complement strand
CAAAAACTCAACCACAACAACAAAAAAAATACAACAACAAAAAACAAAATACAAAAAAAAAAACAAAAATAAAACAAAAAAAAACAAAAATCAAAAAAAAAAACAAAAAACAAAAAAACAAACCACAAAAAAAAAACAAATACAACAAAAAAACAACACAAAAAAAAAAAAAAAAAAAAAAAAAGAGCAAAAAAAAAAAAAAAAAAACCAAAAAAAAAAAAAAAAAAAAAGCCAGTTGGACAAGACACACCATGTACTGTTTTAAAGTAGCAAAAGAGCCCTGCACCTAATTGGGCTGGTGTGGCCATCTGCAGTTGGGATCAACGCGCTATTAGACGTCTAAGAATACCATTTTGGAAGCAGGAATCCTAGATGAGAGCAACACGCCTCAACATACACAGGAAAACAACTAATTATCTCAAGCCTTCCTTACATATTATTTATAGTGCATACTCCGAGGTGTGCTGAAGGCAAAACTCCTTCACACAATCTTGCAATCTAGGCATGCTTTCTATTTAGAGTTACACTAAAGTCTGTCATGGGTATTTTTGAATATGTAATTGAAAGGCCGAGTCTGTAGATAAAACATGTCCTTTCAGTTATATTATTAATAAAATGGACCTACTTATGTTTAATACTTCAGAGGGAAGTAAACATAGATGAGCTGAATATAGTCTCATATATGACTAATTTAATTTTAGCGTATCGAAAGTCCTTCTATCCTTCTAAGAGTGCTTTTTGAGAAACCGATGGTAAAAAATTGAAGCCACCAGATGTCTGATTTTCTTAGCAGTTAAAGCAATCAGAACCGCATCTGTGTTTCTGAAAGAGCGTCGCATTTATAGGCTGTAATCTACAACGCGGTTCCCTCAGATCCCCGCAGATCTACTGCAGTGTCTTTTGTTGCTCGTTTATAGATTGACACCTTCGGTGAGTTCAGAGGTTTCTTTGTGGAATGGCAGCCACGAGCTTTATGCATGAGTTAGTCGCAGGGGTTCTGACAGCAACCCTTTCAAAACAGTTTATGTTAGATGAAGAAATAACTGGGTTTGTTACAGATTTACACTGCTGCACATATATGATGTGTAAAATTACAATAGGAATTTAGAAGTATTTAATTTCCAGTGCAGCGGACTAAAGTGTTGCTGAAGTGCCCGAAGTAATTCCTTTTTTCATTATAAACACTTTTAAAGGACTCTTGAGAGCAGGAGCACTTATTCACTACAAATTTGCATTTGTTTCTATTCACAGTAAATTTTAAAATGTTTACCTTTAGTGTCATAGAATAAAATATTGAGGGATAAATTATAAATACATGGGACACTGACTAACACAACATTTATCAGTTGTTAAGAGCTAAATACTGCATGATAGCTCATAGTAACAGTGCTTTTTGTCTGTTTTTTGTGTATCCGTGTTTATAGTCTGCTGGTCAGGCGAGAGATCATGCTCTTCTCTCATCCTAGTAGCTTTTAGACTTACAAATAGATGAGAGGACATTCTTTATGATAGCCAATACCGACTATGTTAAAGTTGCAGCCAGAGTGTAATGCAACATGAATCTTCCCTCTTGATGGGTGGCATTCACTAGTCTAGCTGTAACCAAACCCAAGAACAACAGTGGCCTGTTCAATAATTCAGGTGAGTTGGAGGCAACTTAAAAGGGCTGATAAAAGCGAGAATCAAAGCATGTCTACTACTTCTCAGACCTTGGCTAACAGTGTAAGGCTGAGATGAAATCAATGGCCAGCGGTGGAAGAAAGGGAGAGTGAATTTTCCTAATGGCAGGACAATTACAAGAGCCATTTAGCCTGACCCCATTCCCCAAGATGAGGACTAGGGAAGCAACCGGCATACCGGGCGATGTTTTGGCCTGATAGCTGCCAGCTCCTCTGGGAGTCTAGCTACATAGACTCATTCCAATTTGCTAATGATGTTGGATTGGAGAGGGTCAGAGGTAGAAAACGATCCCTGGTAAGATGAAAAGTGGGATAAGTAAGGATGACTACCTTGGTGCTGTCCCACTCCTGCGTCTTGATCTGGGTGCGAACTAATTCGTAGGATGGCTCCATGGCTTCCGTGCTTGGTTTGCGGTAGCCGGGTATAACGTTGTACAGCTGGAAGCCAAAGGTCACCAGCCAGCTGTTCACATCTGCAGGGGAAGGGTCAAAACAAATGATATACATATTCTATTAGTAGACACAATCATTTCTGGCTTCAGAGGAACTGTGAAGAACTGTGAGAAGTAATTTGTTGAATCTGAACAGTTGACATTTTGCGGGCGAGACTGCTTCCACGACATACTCCTACCTCGGCCTGACCGCTTGATTTGTTTGCGATAGCGGAAAGCTATGCTAAACACTCAAGATAGTTGTGATAATTCCTGTCCACTCCTGCAGGTGCCACACTAATGACACGCAGCTGGGTTACAGAAATGCCAAGTGACATCTGAGAGTGCCTGCTGTGCTGATAATTACATTCAGTAATTTGGTGTCATTTCAAGGCAGCCAAGACTTCAACACAAGATATTTTGAAGACTCAGCGGGCTCCTCTGCATTAATTTCTCTCTAATGAGATGCTGAAAGAGAGGAAAGTGACGTGTCTGAGATTTAAATACATGCAATCATGATAATGTGGTTCTTCTAATAGCAGCCACCGACACTGTGGTTATAGGTGCTGCTGCAGTCCCCTATAGCGTGCTGTCATATATTATGAATATCACAGAGAAGGCTACAGGTCGTAAGAGAAGCAAAGCTTGTCCAACCTGATCGATTTCTTTCTCGCGCCCGTCCACGTGTTCGTTACAGACAGCATCATTGCTGTGACACTTGGGGTGCAAGTCTGTCACACATTGCCACTGCCACATTGTGGCACCTGACAAAGCTTTTTTAAATATGAATTTGTTTGAGGACAATGAAAGGACCCTGGCAATTTAGCGAGAGGAATGTAAATGTCACTGCTATCAATCACAATTGAGGCAAACCCACTACAATATATCTATCTAACAGTCTATTTAGCATTAAAATGCCATTGAGCCCCTAATGGTGGACTATGACGCTGAATGCCTTTGTGTTTGCAAAAAGTGACTACTCCGTCTCTCGGTATTGTCTTCAGGTTATTAAAGGATAAAGAATAAAAGGTAAACACATTATTATTCCTCAACAAAAAAGGCATTATGGAGTAAACATAATGCAGCATGAACACAGAGAACTTATACGTCCATTTATGACAGAGATCCAGCTACTCTTTGGTTTAAGCACAAGGTTTTCACCGAGTATCCTTAACAATGTTGTTTTCCTTCCAGCAAAAGAGGTTGATACAAGCAGCAAAGACGTTTGATGGTTTGTATGGATCCATTGTGCTCACCTTCTCCACTGAGGTGCTTTCACTGCCATTTACCCCCTCCCCACCACAAAGAACCAGGATATTTCTGGAAAAGGACCTGAATGCTAAACAACAGAGAGGGCTTTGCCGTATAGCGTTGTTCCCTTCGAGCATTTTCAGAGTGATAGCTACTGGGCACGTACATAAGCAAGTATACATGAACACACACACACACACAAAAAAAACCCCACAACCTCAGTTTCCCAGCAAGCAAGCGCTTAAAAACATCCCAAGCACACTGCTTTTCAATTTAATTCTGGCAGGGTCTGTTCTTCCAGTTGTGTGAGGTTGTTGAGAATAAAAACATAACAAATTTGACAGAAAAACCTGAAATAACTATTGTGCGCTTCAAGCAACAACAGTCATACACAGGAATGAAGGTTAATATTTGCTTGCGCTTCACAATCAAGTTATAAGCGTTACTGATTGCTTTAGAAGGATTCACGTAAATACTGTCATCTGCTATTTGTATTCAATTATTTGGATACAACTGAAAGTATTCTTGTGGTTATTCTAAAGCTACGTCGTACTCGCTTTCACGTAGAATTGTTAGAGGAATACTCGGAGAAAACCTTGCTTTTGAGCGTCAACAGAAGCAGACTGGATTCAAAACATTTTCTGATAGAAAGTTATAATTCCACGGTAAGTCCTCTCCTTTATGATTGCAATATGTTTCCACAGACTGCCTACATTTCTTTTTAAAAGACATTCATTTAAAGGTTATGATACTTTAAATCAATGTCTCTTTGTTTGATCATCAATAGAATCCAGTGACGCTGCACTGAAGCCAACTTCCTGTCCTCTACGGTTAGGTGGACTTCTAAAGCCTATGAAGCATAAGTCTGTTAGAAGAACTTACCCGTCATGTAGCACTTTATCTCCTCATTATTGCTGAGAGGATTATTATTCTTGAACATGTACAAGTTGAATGGCACAATGTGGTTGCTGTTGAGACGTTTCCAGATCTCGTGGTCAGGTGTTGTCCAGCGGCCAGCAAGGACATCGTAATCCCGCCTGCCCATGTGGACCAGTCTGCTAAGAGGCTCATACAGGCCTCCTTGGTAGCCTATTATGAGCTGCAAACTAGGGTTGGTGTCAAGGTAAACTTCTCCAAAAGCCGTATGGAGGATCTGCTTGATCATGAGGCCTGATCCACTGAACACAGCCAGTGGCGTGCCGATGTTATCGCAGGCCACGTAAAACTCATCCCCACTGCTTAGCTCCATTGCAAACAGATGTCCCTGCAGGTCATAATACAGCGAGGTGATCTCAGAACTGGAGTGATTGTACATATGAGTGACCCTAGTGGGGCTGGACAAGTCAGCATAGAAGAACTGCAGGTGCTGGCCCACGCTGCTTCTGCTGGACACCCTCCTGCCGAGGCCATCGTAACGGTATTCGATGGTCCAGCTGCTCACTTTGTTGTACACTTTAACAAGCAGGCCAGCAGAATTATACTCAAAATAGTCATTCCCTCGCTGCTTCAGAAAACCATCCTCATCCATCCTATACTGAACATCTCCCAAGCGAGTAATGCGGTCCCTGATATCATAGCGTAGCGGTGTGAGGCGCGCGCTGTTTCCAGGGCTGAGAAGGTGTAAGTTACCATTAAGGTCATAGCTGTACCTCCACAGAGGCTTGTCATTGATGGAGACCACTTGAAGTTGACCGTCAGCATCGTACTCGTATGTGTAGCGCGTAGTGTTGGCATAAGGCCCAACCTTTAGCTCCTTGGCCACCACTCGCCCCATATTGTCATACTGCACCATCATCCAGTACATGAGTGAGCGAAAGATCTCATATTGGACTTCCTTCACCCGTCCGTAGGCATCAAAGTGTTTGGTGTGGGTCATCACTGCTGTGGTTATAATTTGATTTATGTCATAATAGATTACTCCAAATTTACCAAACTGCTCTGTTTTGCCAGATACGTCATCGTAACGATACAAGTCAATTGGCAGCGGCGTCTCATTTATGACAGCCTGCATGCTAGTAACGCGGAAACTGTTGTCATACACATAGTCAAATCTAGCGTTCACCATGCCCTCTTCACTGAATCTGAAAATCTGCCTGTCAATCAGTGGGCCAATCTGCCGGTAGCGAATGGTGCAGGTAAAGCCTTCACTCTGCAAGTTGACGGTCTTTAGCATGCCTGCCACTTCATCGTAGGAAAAACCAATTCGAGTGGTGTCATAGAGAATGTCCAGAAGCTTTGCAAGCTTTCCATATTTGTAGATGATCCTGCGGCCTGTTCCCAGATAGGTGGTCTGCAGCAACTGTCCATCTTCACTGTAGTCCTGGAGCACCGAAGCGTTACCTTCAGGGGGTCGGTAGGTGTTTCTGTAGTAACCAATGGAGCGGGAGGTCTCTAGAGTCTGCCGTGCTACGTTGGGCATGGTCACAGAGGAGAGCCGATCATTTTTGTCAAATTCAAAGATATACTGCCTCTGGCTGTAGAGTAGCAGCACCATGGACTAATGAGAAGAAGAAACAGAGGATGTTTTGTCTTATATTAATACATTGTAAGACTGACTGTATTCAAATGCTTCACTTTGATATTTCTGGTTACATTAACACACAGTCCTAAATGCTGTCACAGAAACACAATGTCTGACAAAATAAGACAAGATAAAATCAAAGGAGATTAATTAGAAAATTGCTACCGTTATAATGTCTAATACCAATAACACAAAATGACATGCAATATGTCAAAAGCGATAAATATTCCGCGCGCAAGTTTGTGTCAGTCCAAATCTAATTTCCATCATGAACGCGGAGTTGCTGATACTACACTGAAATTAAGATTTCCTTGAGAGAGGATTTCACAAGCTGCTTCTATTTTGCTCATTTGTCAGATCTTTGAATCCAAACAGTAGGAAGCCGAATATTCTCACCTAGGCAGATCTAAAATTTACATCTGTGCCTGTCTTAGACCAATAAATGATGACGTTGTAAAGCTGTCACAACAGGCGGCATCATGGAAATCGCTCAGAGGTTGCTATGACTAAAGACTATTAACAAGGTGACTGGCTGCTGTTCATATTATATGCCTAAGCTACAGAATAACAGCTCCTCATCTCACCCAAACAGTCTTGCCTTCAATTAGTCAGTAGAAAGTGATATTTCACTCTGTTCTTTTCATCAGAGCTATTTCAGGCTGAACTTTGCTGTCAGACTTTGGTAACAAAGTATGTCTTCAATGCACCAGACACTTTAATTACATTTTGGCTGATATCTATTCTAGAGCCTGATAGTGCAACACAAACACTTCTGTATTATTACAAGTTAAAAGTTAACTCCAGTCTAAAATCTCATAATGAGTTTCTTACACAAACACACCTTTTACACTTTATCTGTACAGCATGCCTCCAATATTATATTACATTTTTTTTTATCTTTAAACTATTTAATCATTATTACAGTTCAACCAATTCGTACCTTCTCAAGATAAGTGTAGCTCCAAGATTTACCATCAGCAAATATCTGGGAGGTGATTCTGCCGTTCTGGTCGTACTCCATGCGTACCGACATCGTACCTCTTTGGATGCCTGCCACATGGCCTCCAGGAGAGTAGGTGACATTGACTCCATTCAGTCGACTACTCGGTGCCCACAAAGTGGGGCGACCGGCATGGTCATAGTGGATCCGTAACGTAAACTTCCTGTGGTCATCGTAGACCTTTTCTGTTCTGGTGATTCGATCGAAATCCAACGACAGGAGGTTCCTGTTATGAACCTACGGAAGGGAACGCAGGGAGTTAAGAACACTTTATATAACTGCCGAAAATTCACCAAAGGGAATAGACACTTTAAAAAGTTTGAAATTATTGAGAGCAATTGGTGCATTACTCTTCTGAGGTGGAACATTGGGAGGAGACCTTTAATCACAAAGTGATTATTTTTATATTCTTCTTTTCATAGCTTTTAATTACAAAAGTGGAGCTCTATCGCAGGACTGCAGGAGCCAGTGGAGTAATGAAATTGTAAGAATTACCACATTTCTTTGTTTGTGTCTCAGCCCGAGTATGCCTATTCAAGCACGAAACATTAGCGTCACATTGATCATTAAATTCATTTTTACTGCTTACTGGGAAGAATTACCAGGCACAGATGACTCTCATTCTATTTTGCCTTTGCGTAAATTGGAAAAGAGAAAGGAAATCAGTTAATCTCCTTTATGACGGACCATTGTTTATGTGACACAACTCTTTTGAATGTATCGGGCTTAAAACGGTGACCTTTGCTTTCCGAGCAAAACAACACTGCTCTGAAGACTGCAGGCTTTATGAGGCAGCTTCTGTGCTTTAGCCAAAAAGATCAAGCAACAACCCTGGCACTCTGTTTCTCTGTCAGCAGCCTCCATAAACAGAAGCTACTGAAGCAAAAAATAAAAAATAAAACAAAGAGAAGATAACAGCTTAGATTGCAGGTCAGAGCAGATCTCTGCAAAAAAATAAAATAAAAATAAAAGCATTCCTTTAAACACCATCTGGAACTTTTTGTAAAATGGGTCTCTGGCTGTAATTAAAACTACACCTCTGTTTTTGTAATATTTATGATCTTTTCTCTTATTAATCTTCAGAGTGTTTCTTCAGGTGTGCTATCATTTGGCTTAGTAAAATGCTTGGCAAGGCTTAAAAACATCTTAAAATGCCTCAGAAAGCTGCTTCTGGCTACTTTCCAGACACATCCCACGGAGCAGGTCACACAGGGATTGCTGAGAAAGCTCACTTTTTCAATCTCGCATTGAGAAAAGCACGCTTAGGTCTCTCATCTGTGAAGGGACAATTACACCAGAGGCAATTATTGTCACTGATACCTAATTGAGAGGATTACTTTAAGTAAAACCAACAGAATCATGAGGAGCATAAATCCACGGATATTTGGAGTGGCGTAAACTATTTGCGACCTGAGACAGAAGGGGTGAACGTTCATTGGCTCTAGAAATAAGAACCTGTTCCTTCTTCTCTTTCGCCTTCAAATACTGTCATAACAAGTGTCACACTTCATTGAAATGACTGTACCTTTTAGTTATTTTTAAAAAAAAGAGTACTAGTAAAGGTCCCTGCTGCTCTCGCTAAATCTCGGTAGGCAGCAGAGAGCGGATGTCTTTCACAAGAAGTTCCCAATGCTAGAATAAGGTTTGCCAAAGTCGCATGGCGTAGAAAGAAAAAGTGTCCCATAACAGCGATCCCAAGATCCCACGAGAATGGAAACCCACTCAAGGGGAGTTATTTCAAATAGAACATCGCCTCTAAAATGAATTTCTCATGGAAAGTAGAAGTGTAGAAGCAGAAAAGAGACTTTTACGTTACACTCGACTTACGACAACATAAAAGATCATAACAATGATGTCTCAATCAATATCAAATACCATATATCTTCCAATAGTAGAACCGCCGTTTATTCAAAAAATTAGTTGGACGGCCCGGCGTTTAAAAGAGACCGGCGGTTGTTGGAGACCGGCTCTTATTCCCTTCTCAGACGGAATGGTGATGGGTAAACGGAGTTCATTTGGCAGTAAAATACGGTATGGTACCGTATTTACGGCCACAAAATGTAGGCAACAACAGCGGATGAACATTTCAGGATTTAAATAAATTATCAGTGGAGATGAAAGGGCAAAATGAACAGCGCTTAAAGAAGACCGGCTACTATTGGAGACTGGCGTCTATTTGTCGTGACAGGTTTTCTAACCCGGCGTTTATTAGAAATGGGCGTCAATAAGAGACAGGCCACTACTAGCAGACATACGGTACTTGTATATTAAAAGTGTCACTAAGTGTCATTGTAAATATGTAAATGTCTATTCTCAGGTTTCATGAGTACTTCAATGAATATTTCTTTAATAGTAAAAGTTCTATTTATTCTCACACAGCAATCAAAGATAATCAATTCCATGTTTTTGGTTTCTTTTTTTGTGTATCTCCTTTGAACAAACAGCCAAACATTACAAGCATTTTGTCGTTGCTATCAATACTACATTCAAAAGGATGAAGATTCTTGCAAGAGTGGAGTGGCGCAAGAGTTCTCTCATTAGTGTACGTTAAAAAAAAAGCCTCAGGACATGAAAAGCACAGCACAACAAAAACACACACGTGTTGTTTCAAAGGAACAAATACAGCAAAGTGGTGAAAAAAAATAAGACATCAGAAATATAAGCACTCCTCCTTTTTCACCGCCAAAGAAAAGCTGTGAAGTCAGAGCCACATTGTTGCTTCTTCTACTCCTGTTCCCATGGATCTGTACTGTATTCAAGATCCTCCCCTCCCTCCAGCCGCACACTGCCACACACACTCACCCAGCCACCCACGTAATATCACTTGACATGTCACTCAAGGTCGCCCAATGATTCCAGCTCTGTTCATCCCCTCTGTTCGTGCCATTAGGCTGCTCCCATTTCCTATCTCACCCCTGGGGCCATTGTCTGTAACATACATTAGTAGCTTTCACTTCCAAAGGGACGACTAGGCCATTACATGAACAGCCAATGACAGACAAAGTGGCACCTTCCCATTAGCAGTGTTGCCTCACAGACAATGTGGAAGACAACTTAACCAAAGTAGATATTTGCCTTACAAAGCCAAGACAAAACAATAAAAGCCAACAGATGCAATTTAAATCAGTGCTGTGTGAGTTAATGCCTAAATCCTACATACATTATGGACCAGCACTGTTAGTTTGTTGCGTTATGAAAGGAGACCTGTTGATATGCTATACACGAGTAACTCTTAATTTTGATTTTAATGCAAAAGTATTTTATATGTTACAGGCTATTAAACAATCAATCCATTTTCTTCTGTTTATGTAATTTAGCATCGCTGGGTAGATGGAGCATATTCCAGGTGTCAAGGTATATTGTGGACGGACAGCCAATTTGTCACAGAACTAAGGCAGAGCGAGGGAGAAACAACCGTTCACATTCACACCTAAGGCCAGTTTATAATTGCTGATTCACCAAGCACACACGTCTTTGGACCGTGGGGAGTACAGAGAACGATCCCATGCAGGTAAAGGGAGAACATGTAAATTTTGAAACAGAAAGGCCACAGTCAGCCAGTGAATTCAAACCCAGGGCTTTGTTGTTGTGAGTACCCTATATCTTCCAATAGTAGCCCCGGTGTTTATTCAAAAAAATGAGTCGGACGGCCCAGCGTTTAAAAGAGACCGGCGGTTGTTGGAGACCGGCTCTTATTCCCTTCTCAGACGGAATGGTGATGGGTAAACGGAGTTCATTTGGCAGTAAAATACAGTATGGTACCGTATTTACGGCCACAAATGCAACAACAGCGGATGAACAGGATTTAACGAAATTATCAGTGGAGACGAAAGGGCAAAATGACCAGCGCTTAAAGAAGACCAGCTACTATTGGAGACCAGCGTCTATTTGTCGTGACATGTTTTCAAACCCGGCATTTATTAGAAACGGGCGTCAATAAGAGACAGGCCACTACTAGCAGATATACGGTACTAACCTTTCACCACCGTACTGCTCTGTTAGGGTCGGTGCAAAACACACTGACTGAATGCACTTTATTTAATCTACTTATGTCAAATTCAGATCAAAATTAGCCTACAAAAAATGTACCAGATTGTGTGTGTGGGTGGGCTTCTACAGCTACGGGTGAGAAGATACCATATGTTCCAGAAAGTCAAATCTGAGTAATACATCCATGAGTCTGATGGCCTATGATTAACTGATTTATAGCTGTGAGACAGGACTCAAAACAGAACTTTATTAATTATTTACTATAATAAATTGACATCTCATTGTTTTCTCATGCAGCCAACTTAAATTCCTTTGTGCACAACAAACAGCTGAGCTTTTGATTTGCAGCGTCTATAGGAAAAGTTCCCACTGAACCTGACACCATTAGATCTGCAGCTACTTTTTTATATCTTGTGGAGAATTTGCATTTTTTTCTGGACTATAGCGAGTTTGTGGTTTTTCTGCATAAATACTGTTCTGTTTAGAGTAGTGATAATTTGAGAAAATATAAAATAAGACAATAGACATTTAGCCTACTGATGAAAAACCTTGTATGAGTGTCTCTTAGCAAGACAGCATGCTTACCCTTAATCTGCGTCCATACACAGTAACTTGGCCACGTGCCTGCTCCTTCCTCTGTCTCCACTCCACCAGGTTAAGGCCGTTGTCGATAGCCAGGGTCACGTTCCTCTTGCTGACTGTGGGGTTGACTGTACCAGCCAGCAGGTGGGGTTCAGTATACAGCGACACCTCCATACCATTGGCCAAAACTAGACGCAGCGAACCATCCAAACCAATGAAGTAGCTGTTCCGAACTTGATCTAAGGATGGAGAGATGGGGTGGGGGGGGGGGAAAG
>VURO01003445.1:2474-13242 GCA_015108175.1 Pelvicachromis taeniatus | reverse complement strand
GGGAAACGACTATGATTAGAAGGAAAGCAACAATCATAGCTTCTTGTAACTAAAGCAAGACGACTAAATCTAATATCCATGTCAGTGAGGCGCAAACGTAATGACCTGAAATGGCTGCTCAGCAAAAAGAAATCCTTTAGCAGCAGTATTTAACAGAACCACTGCAATAACGCAGTGGGTCTCTGACAACAAAGATCAATAGTGAGAGGTTTCACAGTGCCAGTAAAGCAAAGTTTTACAGCTGTTGCAGCAGCCTAGAGGATATGGAGGAATGAAAACTATCAAAAGCTGCTGGCTTGCCTGTGGCCACAGAGAAGGCAGGGTGAGATACACACACACACATATACACACACACACACACACTCATATACACGTGTGCACTCACCCACAAGGGATAAATCTGAGCCTGTCTGTTACTGTCCCTAGGTGACGGCAGCCTGTGTTCCAGCTCCAGACCAATGACTAATGTTTCCACTGAGCATCTCATATACATTCAGAGAATGTGTCCTTCTCGCCTCCTGTCAGTAGACTGACAGGGACCAGGATGAATGTGATTCTCAGTATGAACAATAGAAAAATAATGGTTTCTCAGCCAGCACATTAGTTACTTGACTTCATTTAACAGAAAAAAAACAAACTCATACACTGCAATTTCCTTGCGTTCATGTGTCATGTTCAAGTGGCTGTGACAATTTCTTCACCGTGGACGCAGAACAACAATAAACACAAGATGTAGGGAAAGACCGTTTAAAAAAAATAAAATAAAAAAAAATCTTCTTCACAAAGCACCACAGGATGTGTGGTGCTTTGTGCGAAAAGAGAGAACAGATAGAGGCATGGCTGACCTTGTACTGGCCTTTGCCTCTCTACATCATTCAGACACTTTAGGGGTTGACCAAAGACTACTGGGGCAGACCCTACCTAAAAGAGGCCTCAGAGACCAAACAAATATACTTCAAAAGTAATACACATATTCAGTTCAGCAATAGAAGGGGGAAAAATACAGGCTGTCATGAAAAAAAGCAAACCATAACAATATGGCTCATATACACTACACAGTGGCTAATATGACTATAAATATCAATTTATGTACAGTATATTTAAGTTTTAAAAGCAAATAACTGCAACTTTTTATTATTTGGATATATTTTATTATCTTGTATTCCACCTGATTATTCTTCTAGCTATAAAGTTTCTACCCTTAATCCCCTAAATCTTAAAAGTTATCTGTTTCACAAAACTGTGATGAAGCTTGCTGAGAAGAAGAAAAAACAACACGGCCAAATGAGCAGGAAAGAAACTTGAAGGCAGCACAGTGCTATGTGATCACCAAGTTGCCAGCTAACAAAGCAGACAATAGTGAATTAATTAACAGCAGATTTCCTGGCGCCACTTTTCTCACCGGCAGATGCCTAAGACAAGGTCACAGCATGGAGGTGGCCACTCCGTTAAACAAAAGTGAGAAACCAGAGATCGTCGTCTCCCGTTACAGACACAGCTTTGCAGTCGGTAGCCTAAGAGAGGATGTGCTCAGTTCGAAACACAAAGTAGAAGGGTGTATGTGTGACCCATCTTTAAAAAATTAAAAGTAGCTCCAGATTTAGTGAAGATAATATCAAATAGATATCAGATAGATACCAGAACACATAGAGGTGTTCAAAAAACAGCCTTATCTCTACATGAATCTAAAACCTTGAGGATCTTGTACGGACCACCGGCACTGTGTTTTATCATTTATTTTTTTTGACAGAAAAATCAATATTTGTTTCATTTCTGTGGAGTGGAAGCTGCACTACACATGTTATTAAAAACAGAGAAGCACCTCTGTGAGTGATATTAACACAACTAAGCACGAGGCATGATGCCTTCAAACCCACAGATAGGATTTAAAAGATCATGTCTGGAGCAGTCCAGGAAGTGTTGCTTTTTATTCACATCTGCGTCCCGAGACGCCTGCCACGGCATTAGTGTCGAAGGATAAAGGCAAATGTGATTTGCGCTGCCCAAATCAAACAGAAAATACATTTGAAAAAAGTCAAAAGCTATGAATCTCCACAGAAAGTCATGTTTCAAATTCAAGTCATTTATCGGGATGACGCTCTCTAAAAAAAAAAATGTGATAAAGCTTAAAAATAAAATTTACTGAATCATCACAATAAGAGAAAAAAAAAAAGGAACAAAGCACAACATTGATACACATTTGAAATCAATTAATTTTACGTAATATGCTTACTTAATATTTATATTATATGCACATATGTCTGTGCATGTCCAGAATAAATACTATTTATATATAAAACCTTTTGTTTTCCTTTCTAAACTCTCATTAGGCTACAGAGTGGCAGCCCAAAATAGTCAATGAGGCTGAGCTGCACCGGGCTGAGCCAAAAAGTGCCCGTGAGCTCCCATCCAGGCAGCTTGAGCTCAAAGAAGGTCTTATCCTGAAGTGACAGTCCACAGAGACATCTAAAATGCTCTTTGTCTAGTCCCTTAGCTCACACCAGTTTCCCTCAGGGCTTCTGAGCTACTGCCCCTACAATACATTGCTTTTTAAATCAGGAGAGTGCAACACCTTCACAAAAATAAGGTAAGTATTCAAATCGATTTACAATTTTGAGTGCTATATGCACAGAAAAAGGGGATACACTGTTGTTATATGTAGATGAGAAAGATTTTCTTTAAAAATACTAACAGCCACCGAGTCCCAACTGTATAAATTAATATCAGGGACATAAGCAAAGTTAAAGCTTTTGGGACTTCACCTCGCAGAACATACCCTAAAAAAAGAAACTGCTCTACTTACGGCCACCGTAAAAGAGACTCACCCTGCATAAGTGTGTAGAAGGTGCCAGAAGCTGACAGGTTAGTGGTGACGGTGATATCTTCTTTGTTGGAGCCCTCTGTCTGGATGCGGACCGAGCTGTCTGCGTCTGTACGGTAGCTGCTCACTCGGCCCGTGGGGTAGGTGATGTTAGTCAGACGCCCATAGCTGTCATACCTACAAAGGAATATGTGGATGTGAACCAAAGATGGCAAAGAGGGCCATGTCGTCTGAAAACAAGGATAAACAGGCACTATGCCTGAATCGTAAAACAGTGCTGCGGTATTAAAAATTTACTAAGCCTCGTTGAGGTTTGTTAAATCATTAAGGAAGCAATCATGATCATAAATGCAAGTCAGGTATGCATAAATGATTGTAGGTACATAAATGTGACTAATGAGTTGCTCTGTCATTCCAGATAAGCAGTGATTACGAGTTGTTCTCTGTAAGTGTTCTAGCATAAACTCTTCTAATGGTAATTACAGGTAGGGACTGGAAACTTTCCGCACAGTCCGATATTTCCTCCGTGTTGTCACAAATTGAAGCAATGTGTCAACACAGGCAGTAAACACAGCAGCAAATCCATCAGTGCTGGCAACCTGAGGTAATACATGGGATTTCAGAGCTATCATCTTTAATCATTGAAGCACAATCAGCATAGCCTTGGAAAAAGCGCAAAATATCTACGGCGATTTTCTATTCACAAACAAGGAGCGGGTGGTGCACCAACAAACTAAGCAGCTTTGTCCTTTTCTAGCCCTTTCAACAAAATGTGAATGGGGCATTAATATCAATACTTCTCAATTTGTAACTTTAAAAAAAAAAGTATTAATTTCAATTCAGTTTTATTTATAGCACCATATCACAACAGCAGTTATCTCTAGGCACTTTATATAGCAAGGTAAAGACCCTAAAATCACACAACAATCAAATGACCGAGCACCGAGTGATAGTGGGAAGGAAAAAAAATACTGTAAATATGCAACAGATTAAGAAATGATTAAGATGAGAAAGCAAACACCTTTTTTTTTTTTTTTTACATTTGGAAAACTGCTTATTAGCTTAAAAGATTAGTGATATTGCCTAATCTCATTATACAGTCTATGAAATAGGAGCGCCGAGGTGTGAATCCGTAGAGAGATGCAGCGTATCTCCCTAGCTTATAGATCAGTCAGTTCATCACATACAGGAACATGAGTGGCCAGATTGTTTCATTTTGCTCAGAGAGCACATCAAGCATAGAACAATTTGAAATCTTTCAGATTTTCAGTGTTCCAGAATTGGAGCGAGTGAACGGTACATTACTTAGAAAGAAGACTTATCTGCACATTGAATACAGATTGGAAAGCCTCTTCGATGTTGCTGCCTGCCATAATAAAGCCTCTAATAAACGAGATGGCGGGTGCTGGTTTACAGATATTTCCTCAGCGCTGCCATCTCAAATATCCAATATGGAAAGGAAGAGTGGGAGAGGAATCATCTCCCAGCGATAAATGCTATCTGATCTCAACTGTACCAGGGACTTGGATTCATAGATACATTTCAACCCAAGTCTTCCACTTAAGGAAATGCTTAATAGCAGAGTAATTTATATCTAAGCCTTTGATTTCTTTTGATACTGCTCATATATTATCAGCAAGAAATTCTCCGTGTCCATCATGCAATCAAAGGTTTTTGCCGTGAAAGCACTGCAAGTTATCTGCGCCGCACTACTTTTAATGGTTCCATTTATTTGACAAAGTGTTCCTGTTTGCCTTCACCTCTGCACAAAAGACTCAGTCCACGAGACAGAAATCTCATTCTAGAGCAACACTACAAGCCCCAGCTTGATCACTGACCCAAACTCTCTATGTCTCAATTAGGGCCTTAAGCTAGTTCCATTCCTCGAGCTCCACTGCTGAGCTCTAATGGTTTTGGCCTGCTTCAGCTCAGCTGCCTATTACTTTGCTTTCTTTCGACAAGAGGGGCACACAGGGGCAGGGTGCTCAGCAGAAGGACAGGAGCGGTTTCCCTCTGGTTGGCCACAAGTCTATTCGGATCGCATCACCTCTGTGTCACATGCTAGCTCTATGACCTTTCACGCTGAGCCCCAACAATAGGCTGAACACTTCATATCAGCATCACCCCCAGCATTCCTAACTTCCGCTCATATTTTCCATTTGTCTTGCTGCCTGAAAGTTTCTGAGTAAGTAAGTTATCATGTGACTGATAACTTACTGATAGAGCTAAAGAACATTTGCTAAAAGCAACTGGCTGAGGTACTTTTTTCTTTTGCCTTCTACTAATTCTACTACGTTCTTAAATAAATGATAAAATAATATTCAGGTGTGTTATAATTCATCATGATTTAGAATAACCTTTAAGCAGAAGTACTTATCATTACAACATATGGCCAGCGGACCGTTTGTGTGTGCACTAACTGTCGTACAAATGTGGTTTCCAGGGGTTACAACAGAAATACAGTGTGGCAGATGTCTCTTGCTCTCTAGTCGATCTATTGTTTTTTTTTTCTTCTTCTTCATTCATTCAAATTAATTTTGATCCACGAGGCATGGAATGTAAGTACACATTAATTAATATGGGTGAAATGATTAGCGGTGCACTTTGGTGGCCGGAGATAAACAAGAGGTTCTGATGGTAGCAAATTACAGTTTTGACCCTCAGGTGCTGAAATGACCTTTAAAGCTAATTATTCAAGAAAAACAAAAGCCTGTTTATTGGGTGTAAATAAAGCATGGATCAAATGATTTGCTTGCAGGTAGATACAAAGCTTCGTTGCTTAATTTGAAAAGGGAAAGACAGGAAATAAATTAATAAATGGTCTTCATTTTATCCAAAGTATTTTGACATGTATGGTTTTTTTTCTTTCAAAAATGATACCTTTTTTTTTTTTACTCTGTCACCAAATTATGAGGCACTTTATAGAAGATAAAACAACTTTACAAAGTGTCTTATGAAGGCGGTGGGCCGTAACACAAATGAGTTCAACTGCGCTGCGATCTGGTGATTACAAATGGCACATGATTATTATATGAATCATAAACATGGTCTTGCTGCTCGACCCCCTCAGTGGCCTCACATGCCTTATGGACTGGAGCATTGTAATCCTATCACAGATCGTCGTCATCATCATAAGACAAAGGTAATCACTCAGAATTTATGCATTATTATTATTTGCCACAGGAAAAGAATAAAGCAATGCACGAACTACAAGTTTTATCACCTAAGTAACACCTAAACATTCATTATTTTACTTAGTCATTAATAAGTCAGGTGTGTCCATTTCTGCTTTCTCTTTAGATAATAGAAAAGGAGTATGCTAGAAGCTAAAAAAAATAAATGAAGCCATTGTACAGAAAGTCACAGAGAAATCATTCAGAATGCCAAACACCCACTGAATTTGTCTGAGCCTCAGGCAATTCAGTCTACCTCGAGAAATGCCCATGCATGGCTGCATTAGTGCTGTTTTCACTGCACTTTTTCACTTTTTTTTTTTTCCCAGCGCAACCGTCTCAGATGACAACCAAATCAAACACAGGTGATAAATGTCTGCTCGTATTAAACAGAGCGTCTGATTATGTGTCAGAGTTATATTCCTCCAGCGAGGTGTAACAGATGTCTGACCAGCCAATCTGCTTAATCACACTTTTTGGAATGACATCCAGTTAGCATAGTATCCCCCTGGTACATTAAGCTAAGGGTAGAGATTGCTTCATGCAAGTCACAAGAACATGAAATCCTAAACTGTGGGAGTGTTTTCAGTTGTTTCCTCACATGGTATGCTTTGCCTGAATTAATTAATATCTTTGGCTATTCAGCTATGCTTATATTTCAGGGGCTCATCCCAGTCATGTGAATATAAATTATGTACTACTCAATAGATCCATGTTGTTCCTGTGCCCAACAACTCCAAACAAGTGATGATCTGCAGTCTGCAAGCAAGGGCACAGATGAGTAACATATCATCCAGTAATCCTATTTGGTATGATAACAGCAAATAGGATTACAGCCATCCTTCCACAGGTCTTGTATTCTGAGTGGCACAGACATCCAGCCATAAGAAGTGAACTCGTATGCCAAAATACTAAACTCACATGCCAAGGAGCTCTTCGACTGTAAACATTCATTCACTAAAGCATTTGAGCATTCAGTGACATAATGAATTCAGGGCTCTTAGTTCAGATACTCCAGGGAAACTGTGCAATCTGCATATCTGAATGAAGAGATTTAACAGATCTTTAAGCTCTTTGCTTTGATGCAGTTAACAGCTCAAATTGGATCCAGACTTTCAGGTATAATGATTATAAAGGTGCTTCTTAATATTACTTACTCAAAGAATGTTGTCCATCCATTTTCGTTTGTCTTAGTTGCTAGCAGTCCCGAGCTGCCATGGTAGGTCATTACAGCTAGCTCTTGACCCTGGGCTGCGACAGTTTTAAGGGCATTGTTAGTGCCAATGGTGAACCAGAAGGTCTGCCCATCGGGGACCATTAGCCAAAGAGGCATTCCTGTTGTGTCTCTTCTGATGATCACTGTGTTTTTGTTCTTATCAGTAATGCCGCTTATATCTCCCGATCCCGTGTACGTCAAATTGTAGAGATAGTCTCCTGTAGTCAGACTTTGCGTAAAAATGTGGCTGCCATTAGAGTCGAACAGATAGAGTTCATCATTAATGGGAGATGACACCTCATACATGCTGAGGGGATTCAGAAAAGGCTTGTTTTTGCGCACATAGCGTATACGGATGTTGCCCAGATCTGCAATGTAAAGATCTCCATCTGGACATACTGCCAGGGAAGATGGTGCGTTCAGTTTAGCATCTTTGGCGTAGCCTTCATCTCCAGAGTAACAATCGCAGTTGGCATCGTTCTTGCAGTCACAGCCACTTGGTGCCCCTGCAACCAAGGAGATCTCTCCATTTGTGGACACCTGTCTGACTCGGTTTATTTTCTTTTCGTCTGACTCAGCAATGTACAAAACACCATTGTGAGACACAGCTAGGGCATTGGCTGACTCGAGGGTGGCATGGATAGCAACTTTGCTCATGAGGAAATGGTCAATCCCAGGCACTTGACAGTGCATAGGACGGCCTGCTACAATACGGACTTGGTGGTTTTCAGAGATCTGGAGGACTACATTGTTGTCCAGGACATATAGGGAGTTGTCCATTGGATTCACTGCCAAGTCTGTAGGCCACTCAAGGCGCACCTAAGAGGAAAAAGACACACAAAAATATAATCCTCAGCTCACAAAGACATATAGCATACTTTTATTGATGTACACAGTTTTCGATTTCTAAGTGGAAAAGAGCCTCAAAGGGAAAGTGCTTATTAAAAGAGGATGGTTATTTCATAGCTTAAGCTGTACGTAAAAACATTTTTAAAACAATTTATTATCTCATGAGGAGGAAAATAGCTGATGTACTTTTAAAAGGCGATACACAAAAACATGATTTTTTAAGATCACAGATGATAACAACAGCGGTGAAGAAGGGCAGTGTGAGAAGAGATCATAGAAATGATAAGATTAACTGAAAAGAGCACACTGCAATGGTTCGTGAGAACTGTGAACACTTAAGGACAAGGCTTCTGCATCCTTCACTCAAGTCTCTGTTTTTCCTTGCTTTGGGTTATTAATTTTGTAATGACAAGAGATTGTATGAGTCCTTGAAAAGAAACTGGAGCACACTTACCAAATGAAAGCCTAGCCTGTCTCTGGCCTCCTAAATTATGACTTATTGTTCTGCTAACAATGTATCAGGCTTTTAACAAATTGGAATGATTGGCTTCATCCAATTTACTGGTCTCCCTCTCACTTATGATCCCAGTGGGATCTCTTAGAAACATAATATGAAGTGCAATATTTCAATAGCAGCCTTGGAGTTCCAACAAAGGAAACTGATTAAAACCTGGACCAAAATACAAAGACAGACTCAGATTTAAGGTCATATTTTACACAGAGAACCCTTTCTTCTGTCTGGATACTTTGTCTAAGAAACTAAGGAAGAAAACTAGGAAGTGGAAACAGGAAGAAAGTTATCAAGGTTTAATAATTTGCAATAAAGAGCTAGAAATTGTGTATATTTTTTTTTTCTGCAATGGATACTGATAAAACACCCAAGCAGACGGCACGTAGTCACGAGATAAAATTACTTACTACCATATTAACATATTATTAAGTCGCGTAAGTAGACAGCTGAAAGACACAATGAAACATTTTGAGTGTAATAAGCACGGACACAGATGCACTTTGTAGTAGGATTTCTCCAACTGTCTGGGATCAAACAGTGCAATGACCAAATACGTTGCAATAAAAAAGCAGGTTGTGGGTTAAAAGCAGGCCCTATATTTCACTTTTTCTTTTTAAATGTGGATTATGTGGATACAAAACAGAATTTAGACGGCGTTCAGGTTATATTGTACCGTTTCCTTACTTGTTATCTGCACATATTCCTAACGTTCTCATTTGAAAGTTAACACTGAAACATGGCGATAATTATTTGAATGATTCTAAACTTCTGGCTCTGTTCATATTCTCGAACTCGCGTCTTTTTGAAAGTGGAGCACTTGCCCACCTGTAATTGAAAAACAGATTTGAGCATTACACACCTCACATCCTATAAACCTCCCATCATCTGCCACATAATGGAAGAGGTTTATATAACAGGATGTATCTTTTGGCTACACACGACAAACAGGAGACTAGTGGATACATGCCATCTTTCAGTAAGCAGAAAATGCATTTACTTGGATAATGAAGGGTAGACTTTCAATTTCTTAAAACCTATTTCTTGTCAACACTGCTGGTTAAATATTTCATGAGCCAAGTGTGGAGTGGCTCCTGGGAGCTGCCTGTAAGGAGGTTTTCACGCCACTCTGACTGATGAGGGGATATTTCCCGAGCTGCTGTCCCATATGCTGTAACCAGATCATACCCTCCCTTTTATACAGTGGGGATGCTGTCAGAAGTGCCTGCTAGACAAAGCTGCTAAAAGGAAAAAAAACCAAAACATGCTCAACAGCTGAGAAAGCAAGCTATAGATTTGTACCGACACAACATCAAACTATTTGAAATGAAATGGAACTTGTATTAAGAATTAAAACGACATGTTCCATTAGTAATCTCTGCACTCTTTGCTATAGTAACAGCATGATGCCTGCCTCAAGAAGAGTAATATGTCATTATTTGAAGTCCCTCTCAGATTTGAATTGAATGTCACAGTCATAGTCTAGATAAAGCTTTCTGAAGTTGCTAACACCCCTGAAATATGTTTGAGTGATCTGGTTTTAAGACATGATTTTCCTGCATTTAAGCTCAGCGGGGAATGCAGAGAAATTTTCAAGACTTTAAAGAAGAAAAAAAAAAAAAATGGTAGAAAAATGGAAGATCCTTCTAAGACAGGAATAACCCAAGGCCTCGGTAGAAAGAAAGAAAAAAACATTTATGAGGTCAAAATATTGCCATTTTGTTTGATAATCAAAAGTTAAACGAAAGGTTACAGAGGTATACGTTGAATTAAGAGAGAATTAGGCTGTAGCTTGCTCACTGCACAGATGGCATAGTAAGATAACCTGACCTCGTCAGAGGAGGGCGAGAAACCTAATGTTATTTCTTGCCTTGGTGTTCCAGGTGTGGTAAAGCAAACGTAATGACCACTGTGATGAGCCTCCTCCAGAGAAAGTCAGGTTCTAAGTGAGGGGTTGGCGAGTGTTTGAAGAAGGAAGCTATGTGCTCTGGATGAATTTTTAATGGATGCTTTTTACTGTCTGAGTGTCTCTGGCAATGCTTGTGTGATTTGTCATCATTGTAGAACTGCAGTCAGTCTGCCTGTGTCCTCGTGTTTGTGGAACTGGGATGGTGAGCATCCATAGGCACTTGTGTGTGTGTGACGAGGTAAAGGAGCAGCAAGCAGAGGTCACGGGGGGGGGGGGGGGGGGAGAGTTTTTG
>VURO01003438.1:0-16045 GCA_015108175.1 Pelvicachromis taeniatus | reverse complement strand
TAACCTGGCTTCCATACAAAACAACCAATCAAGGTTAACAGTCTGTTCTGTAATTAATTTACTGTCACGTTTTATTGTGAGATGTCCCATTACTCTTGCGTTTGTCTTTTTAGCCACTTTAAAATAGGATTAGACTCTATCCTCATCAAACTCCAAGGCTAAAACGTGACAAGCAGTAATTTTATAATCAGGCTTTATTTTTTTGGCATGTTTTTCGTTGATTGTTTCACAGATGTCTATTGATTTTTTATTTTTTTTTCTCATCCTTAAATGTACTGTCAGAACCATATTTCATTTGATGAACAAAGCTATGAGTTCGGTAAGTACAACACAAAATTGAAGTGTTAATTCATATTTGCTGAAACAGTCATTTTTTTATTCTCTGCTAAAATAGCAGAAAACATAAAAGCTTAGAGGACAATTACGTAGAGAAATAACATATTAATAAAATAACAAATGAGTTAAACAGTCACACCTCTGATGCTTAACAAGATCTGCATTAGCTGTTGGAGATCCAGGACATACTGATGAGAACTGGGCCTCTGGAACAAGGCATGTATAGACACGGACTAAGAATATGAACTTGATAGAATGTTACTGTGCCAGCTGACTGAGTGAGAGAAGTTATTTCCATGTGGGAACGATGGATAAAACTATGGATATTTATCTATCTCTAAAGGACTGACATTCTCCTTTAGGATTGTCTGGCACAGAGCAGAATTCATGGCTCCATCAACTAAAGTAAGTCGTAATTGACGTAACCATCACAGTAGCGCCACCATGTTTGACACCATGTTTGTAAAGTTCTTTCTTGAAATCGTCCTAAAAGATATTTTGTCTCGTCAGTTCATAGAATATTTTCCCAAAGGTCGTGTGGATTATCGAGATGTTTTTAGAAAATGCGAGACGAGTTATTTTTTGGTCAACCCTGGTTTTTCACTCTGTAACTCTCCCATGCATGCTATTTATTTACCCAGTCTCTTTGTTATTGCTGAATGAAACCGGACCATTGTTAAAGGGGAACTGAGGCCCAGCAGTTCTTTAGATGTTGTTCAATTTTGTTTTGTGACCAGACCGACTGATGTCAAAGACTTTGTTTCTCAGGTGTTTCTTTAGATTGTGGCATGTTTTGGTGTTTTAGATCTTCACTTTGTCAGGCAGGTTCTATTTCATGTTGTTTCAGTTCATTTGCTTATGTATATAAGACCACTTTGTGTGCCCCCCCCCCCCTCCCCTTCTATATTTATGTTCCCCTTGCTAAAAGAGCTGTGTAACACCTGAATTTCTCACTTGTGAGATAATAAAGGTTTATTCTATTCTATTCTATTCTATTTCAAACCTGGATGCGGCTAGTGAAATTGAAGCCAGCGATTCAAAAAAATTGATTAATCACAGACAATTAATGATTTAACATTGGGGACAATTACTTTTTAACAAATAGTTAGGTAGATCGTTTTGTCTTTTTAATCATTATACTATTATTATAATCCTAATCTTATTTAAAATGTGCAATTGTTTTTATTTACACATGTTATTGTTGTCTAATATTTAAAAGAAGAATGCTGATCCTGTCAGTAAGACACAAATTAGGAAATTGTGAGTGATTGGTTAATATGATGAAGTCAAGACTTGCACTAGGTGTAAACGGGCTTTTGAGACTGTTGAGTCTCCTAGAGTAATGCTTGTCTGATCGTGCCAAGGCCATGTTAGTTATTCTTTTCAGGCAAATGAAGTTGTTGGGAGATGGTGTCCTCTAATTAATTAAATAAAAACTATAGTAGGACTAGAATTCCTGCCAAAACTACCACATGCAATTTATTTCCTGAATGATCATCAGTCTTGTTTTTACCAACTGAGAGTTTAGCTGAAACTATGAAAAATATCAAAGATAACACAATTTGACAGACATAAAATTGTATTTTTGCACCAACAAGGTGAATATCCAAAGTGATATTAGTTGAAAAATTGGCATGGTGTTCAATGTGTCCTTAGAAATTTGAGGAAACTGGACAAGTGGAGCACAAAAGAAGAAATGGCAGGACTAAGAGGCCGTACAAAGAGCATCTGTCCTTAAGAAAAGTGTCCAGCAAAGACCTTAAGGATGCATTTGGCGCTTAAGCTGATCCATCTGAAGCATCAGAAATAGTTTAAGGAGCCAATCTTAAGGAAGGAAAACAAGAAGAAAAGGATGAGGTGTGCCAAATTGCACAAGCACTGGACTGAAAATCACTGGCAACAAGTTCTATAGAGTGATGAGTTCAAATTTGAGATTTTAGTTTCAAAGCAGAATGAGAATCCAATCTGTATTTCATGCATTTCAAGCCATTTCCTTTTCAAAAAGGACTCTGAGCTTATTAATCAAAATCAATTTCAATGTGTATGGAGGAGGTCAGGAGAGCGGCCATCCAAACAAGAATGCCCGTCAAGAAGTTCGAAGAGCCATTTCTGAAGACTATCTAAGAAATTACAAGAAAACTCGCCTAAGAGAGTTCAAGTGGTCATACCAAATATTGACTTTCAAGCTCGTGAGAACTGTACAAAGTCTATTTGCTTTATATGGTGAATTTTTATGTATGTTTCAATAACTAAGCAAAATATACATGAATGAGTTACTCAAAACTTTTGGTAAATAGACCGGTTCTTACATAGCACTGTTCTAGTCGACTGGTCAGCAGATCTAAGAGACCAAGAAATGGTGTATTGTTGCAGTAGCCAGAGAAATAGTTTGAAGGCAAGACCATTAAAGGCTTTAAAAACACATACGATAATCTTATTTCGATCCTATGGATGCATTGAAGAGCAACTTGCAGTTAGTAGCTTGTCCAAGGATGTTTAGCATGCAGACTGAAGCAACCAGAGATGAAACCACCAACATCCAGACTGCTCTAACTCCTGAGCTACATCCACAGAACTTCTGCACAGCACTGTATTTATTAGCTTTATTTCGAGCTAAACGCAGCCTGATGTCCGTTTGACTCTGAGGTCTACAAAGATTAAGGAAAAAATACCATAATCGTTTATAGCAACACAGGCAATATATACAGTATGATGTTTAGCAATGCTGAGAGGAGAGTCTTCTGAAATCATAATCTCATGAAATTCAAATATCAAGTAACGTCTTGTAATAACACAACCTCAAATACCAAGGTAATGTAATTTTTTGTATGCCTTTCAAGAAAGGAACAGCTGTGGGTGTCATCTTTTAAATAACTCAGGTTAAAACAAATGGAATAGTGATGAAATAGTGTGAAACACGCTGGCACCCTACTGACTTCATTGCACATGCTATGTTTTCTCCTGCATTCATCTTACTGGATGAAGTGACTTGTACACAAATTAGATTTGGCATGTTTGAACAAGTCATGACAGACAAGTTCTGAGAGCTGGTCTATTAATCGAATACCTGGGCCAAGTAACGAGGAGGGGGGGGCTCTCATTTCCTTTCATTAATGGTACCTGTTGGTGCCAAAACTTCTGATGATGCTTCTGTAGATAGAGGCCTGTCTTTGCGATCCACATGTAAAGGAATCAATGCACATTTTATTTGATGAAATCACAAATCCACTGAGTCAGTCGCTCCCTCCTGGATTGACTTATTGTATGAAGTGAGACGAATAAATTCTTAAATGCATTAACTGCCAATTTGTGGACTCGAGTTTGCACAGCTGACTGAGTGACAGATTGCTTTCCAACAAGACTCCATTTCTCTTTTTGCATAACCATCCACCACGAATTTGGTCAATACAGGATATCACGTTGGATTCAGGATGGTCACGGCCTGGCTTCACTTTCCGTGTGGCGACAGCAGGTATTCCCCTTCAGCACGGCTCCCAGTGGAAAAACAAATTCTGAAAATACGGGAGAGTTTAGTGTTGGATTCACACCGACCACTCTTGGCAGAATGGAGCGTTTGGAACATCACATGGGGCATGCAGGTTTTCTCCGACTCTCTCTACGGGAGGGTTGGTGTGTGTGGAGGCCATCTTGGACTCCACTCAAACAGCTAGCAGTGAGTGATGGGCCCAAGGGATGTTTACCCCTGCCCAGCAGAATGAACACTTTTTTAAAATGTAGCTCTGTACTGCTTTGAGAAATCATGTGGGGAGTCAGCAGGTCCCAGAGCCTTAAATGGTACATACTGAACTGGCACTCAGCTTTGGATCGGAAATCATATGTGTTGCTAAGAGATTATGTTGATGGAAATGAATATTGTGCTTTTGGGCTTTCTGAGGGCCTTTTCACACCTGAAAATTTGAATCAAGGTTTATATATTACTGTATATATTCGATCATTTGATCCAACTTGTTTTCATATCACATTAAAATTATTCAAAAATATAAAAGGACTTGACACCTACTTAACCCTTAAACAGATGTACAACAGAATGCTCCACATTCCCGAGAAAGAAAAGCAAAATCTGATAAAAAGCCTGAAAAAAGTTTTATATTACCTCATTTATAATTACTACTGTAATTATAAGATTATAAGATTAATCTAAAGATCATAAATACCTCTTTCTAATTATATGCAACCACTAAAGATTTGTACATTTTTACTTTCATTATCTGTTTCTGTTTCACCTTCTGTTTTTCTTCTGCCTTCCCCACCCTCGTCTTCACCACCAATGTGCATAGACATTGCTTATTTATTCCTAATAGCGTCACAGGTACTTGCTGTCAGTAGATTAGGCAACACTCATGTCTTAAAATATGACAACGAGCGAGCTAAACAACAACAGCAAGTTATAAACAAAGTTATGCTAGCTTACGTTGGGCTTGAGTGTCCTAAAAATCACTCTCTCCTCATGAAAATCGTTTGATTACTTTCTCACTCTGTATGAAAGTTTATCTGCTAACCGCCCGAGTCTGAGGTTGGATCCACTTCAAAGAAAGATTCAGTAACACTGGTCGACTCTGTGTTTTGCCTGCTAGATTTCTGAAACAGGAGTCTCAGACTATTTGTTCATCTTGTAGTGCTGTGTGATATTACAAATGTGGGTTTCAATCAATAAATACTGAGTCAGTATTGCAGATACTAATACAGTACTGACACTTTTAACCTATAAAAAGAGGTTTTGTGTCATGATTTATGAGAGGAGTCATCATTTATTTGCACATTCTGATGACAAACAAAACACTGATTTAAATTTTTCACTAGATTAAGTCTATAAAACAAAATACCTCATTCAGCTTTTCATGACTTTCGAAAATGTTTTATTTTGTTTTATATATATATATATATATATATAATTTATTTTTTTTTATTTTTTCTTGGGGGGGAGCTGGAATGTGGGGAAAGCCTGTTAACTTCTGGGTCAACAAAGTTAAATGTTTTAGTGCGAGCTGCTGACTCGGAGTAGACGAAATCTTCTGGCTCCATAGTGTCCTTAAACACTCTCTTGAACGTCTCACTCATCTTCATTTCCACTTAGCAGAGAAATCCTTTTCTGTGGTAATGGGCGAATTCTCTTCATCCTCAGCAACTGTCTGGTGTGGTGTTCCCCAGGGGTCGATTCTTGATCCCATTTTCATCTCTTATCTCTATCCCTCCCTTGGGATAGATGATCTGTAAACACAATGACAATTTCCACTATTATGTGTTGTAATACACAAATGCTCCTGAACAAATGATACATGATGCTGAGAGGCCGCCATAAGATGATGCAGACCTTAGTTTAGATAGAAAAATGACTGTGGTAGAACTGTCGTGCTGTTCCAACTGAGAAAAAAATGTGAAAAAAAACGTTCACATCATGAGAAGCTAGACCAAATATACAGAATTGTTTTAAGACTTTTATTAATTAAAACTTTAAAGCCTCACTCCCACTCACCTTTCTCCCACTCACATTATAGATTTAGTTACACCTGCTGCATTCATTCCAATAGTCAAACCCTCCTACTGCTCCCACGGTCTCATTATAAAAGGAAATCAGATATTTACTGCAGGTGTGCAAGTCCTGCCAATGTGAAGCATTTAACCATTTTTGTAGATGTCATTTTCAACTTTTACATTCAATTCAATTTTATTTATTTAGCGCCAAATCACAACAACAGTCGCCTCAAGGCGCTTTACATTGTAAGGTAGACCCTACAATAATACATACAGTGAAAAACCCAACAATCATATGACCCCTTATGAGCAAGCACTTTGGCGACAGTGGGAAGGAAAAACTCCCTTTTAACAAAAAGAAACCTCCGGCAGAACCAGGCTCAGGGAGGGGCGGGGCCATCTGCTGTGACCGGTTGGGGTGAAAGAAGGAAGACAGGATAGAGACATGCTGTGGAAGAGAGCCAGGGATTAATAACAAGTATGGTTGAATGCAGAGAGATCTATTAACACATGGTGAATGAGAAAAGTGACTGAAAAGGAAAAACTCAATGCATCAAGGGGGTCCCCCAGCAGTCTGAACCTATCGCAGCATAACTAAGGGAGGATTCAGGAACTGATGCTAGCAAGCTCAGAATAATACATTTAAATCAGACCACAAAAACGTTATTTATTCATTTAATATATGTTTTAACCTTTATTTAGCCAAGAAAGCATTCTGTATTTTCAGTCCACATCAAATTGAAATTTAAGCAGGCAATTTACTTAAACTGGAAAATATGTTTAAAGGTGCCATTAGGGTTTCAGGATTTTCCTGAATTTTTATTAGAGTTCCAATTAAAATGAAAAATCACATTACTACCATTAATGAGGAGTAGTTTGTGCTTTCTGTTGTAACTGGACGTTGACACCTCAAGGCAAACTTTGGTTTTGTTTCAGCTTGTTGTTTACCTCACAATCTTTGTACCCTGGCATCAACTTCCACATTTCAGAAGTAATACAGAAATCTAAAGCTGAATGGACTCAACATGAAATGTGTACTTTAAAGGATTCATTTCAGCGCTTCTGCTGCTTTGTTTATATTTTCTAGTGAAATACTGTCAGTTATATTTAAAATTATGCTTATTTGTCTATTAACATGTCGCTCATATGATAACGTTTTCCATCCATCCATTTTCTCAGTAGAAAATCTCTTAGTTATTTAGAAACACAGTGTTAGTGTACCAATCAGGATGTTGAATCGGTTTCCCTTTATATCTTATGGTTTGTTATACTTTTCATATACAAGCCATCTTTAGAGTTAAAGAAAGAAAAACAGGACTTTCATTTCTCACATTTCTTTCTTACACCGGTTGTGACTGTGGCTGTGGGTGAAGAGCATCTCAAAGTCAAAGAAAGATAAATAACAAGTGACATACAGCACACTGTTTTTGTTTTGTTTTTTGCATTTATTGGTGTCAATTCTAAGTTGGGATCAAAGATCAGCTTTTCAAGTTGATGGTGCCACTAAAACCTTAACCAGAGCAGACAGAACACCTTTCTTGAGTATTGCATAATTGTCCTTTTCCCTGCTCTGTTTGCAGAGTACACTGGCAGCTCTACTGGTGGTATTACACTGCTATGGTGTACTATTACACTAGAGATGGATGCAGTTTGAAGTTGAGGGTTTATTTTTCTTTCAGTATTCATTCTGGGTTTGAATTCTCTGACAACTTTGAATAAGTTGGCCCAGTCTGCCTTGGGTTTACGTTTATATTAAACATTTCTCCCAGCATGTCCAATACCAATATTCAGTGCCAAAAAAGGTAGAAAAGAAGTTTGGAAACTGCGGATGCGCATGGTGCCTTTGGGTTTTGTGTGCGGGAATTGCTGGAATAAATCACTTAAAAAGACCGCCACTGAATTTTGAAACTAAGCTGGTCATCCCATGACATTTATGATTATTTCCATAGTCTGTCGGGTGATTTTACAATGCAAGTTACACATCTGGTGATTTTTGTTCTTATACACGTTTATATCAACAACTCGATATAAGTCTGGTATATCAAATATGTGAAAAGTTGCGATTTATCAAAAACGTTCTCTTCTCTTGCACAATGTCTTATCACTGTCCTGCACTTAAGGCTGTAAAAATAAATGGATTTAGAGGTGTTGCTTTACACACCTTGGCATATTACCTACACCTAGGTGGCAAACTGTATTCCTTATCCTCTATCTTCTCTAGTTACTTTTGTAGGCCATGATCTGGATATGAGGATTGACTCATTTCCTCATCTATAAATCTGCAATTCTAAGTGTTGCGATGAGATTTGAACAGCTTGTTTCAAAAGCTGTTTATGGAACATATTTACAATCTTTGCGTCTATAAACCTCTGTGGTTTAAGGCATTCCAAGCAGATCCTTGGTAAGTTACCTGACTATGAAATGGTTGATGAATGTCATTGGAAACCACTCCAGATCAGTGAAGTGACAGTTGACATTTTATGATCGGAACACTCTTAATAACACGTTGTCTGTTTCCTGTCAGATGTGTGATGTATAGCTTCAGAGGCAGAAATGCTGCCTTTTGCGTTCCTGTATCTTTGGGGTTGTATTGACCCCCAATGAACTTTAAGTTTGGCCAGCAACAATTAGCAAATCTACTCATAACATTTTGATAGAAATGAACAAAATGGACAGTCAAAAGAAAAGGGGAGTGCGGACTAGCTAATAAAGACAAATACGAGGGCAATCCCAAAAGTAAGGTCTCCAAAGCAGTGAGGACATAGAGAAACTGTTCGTATGGATGTTGGCCACACTGTTGTGATTGGTGCTTCCTCCACTCACAAACGAGCATGAGCGGTTTTGCCGGGATGCTTAATCTTGGCTTAGCCCTTGAAACTGGCGCTCCCGTTGAACACTATCGCCAAGTGCGAAGCTCGCGCAGTTATTCAGTTTTTGAACGCAAAAGGCGTTAATCGCCAATTGATAGTGTATGGTCGTGCATGGATGTCAAAAACATTTGCAAGTGGTGTGGAGAGTTTACAGCCGTACGGAGAGGTGAAAGATGAGTTCCAACGCTTCCTGAGGGACATGGTGGCGAGCTGGTATGACATCGGCATTCTGAAACTGCCACAGTATTGACCAAAATGGCAATTATGTAGAAAAAAATAGTAATTTTTCAACCTTTAAAATAATGTAAGTATTATAGAAAATAAATGGTTGTTTGTATTTCTAAAAAAAAAAAAAGGAGACCTTACTTTTGGGATTGCCCTCGTACTACCAAATATATGCCTAAAAACCAAAAACAGTAAAATAGTATTTTTGCACCTACAAGGTGACTCCCAAAGAGCTAATCGCCCAACATATTGAATACAATGTTTTCCATATAGACATTGTGGAAACTGGTTAAGTGGAGGACAAAAGAAGCAGTGGCAGGCTTAAAAAACTATCAGCAGAAGAATAGCATGTGTGTGTGTGTGTGTGTGTGTGTGTGTATGTGTATATGTATGTAGGTATATTTGTATATGTGTGTGCTTGGACAATAGTTACATTTTCATTAAGTCAACCATATGTATTTTTAGCAGTAAACATTCGTCTGTAAATACAAAAACCGAAAGCTTCTGCATACCTAAAGTGGTTGGCTAACAAAGTTTAATCAACATCTCTCCTGCTTTCCTCACCTGCAAGTTCATGCCTCTAGAGGCAGTGCCCTCTCTAGCCCTGGAGGCAATCCATGCAGAAAGCCACGGTACACAATACCTCTGTAATGATACAGAAGAGAGGCAGTGGATAAAGTAGGATCTGACTAATCTATCCTCCACCTTCCTCTCCTTGTGTAACAACTAGATGTTTGAGAATGTGAATTATAGACCAAGCGCCCCGGAGTGAGGGGCATTCATTTATGTCCCAGTGTAAATTTGATTTTATTTAAAGAAGCAAGATGGTGTCGTTTGTTATGTAACGGGCTCTCTTACTCGCTCTCTCCTCTCCCTCTCTTTCTCTCTGGAGGTGAGACAGAGTTCAGCTGGGAGCCAAATTTTAAATGCCATGGGTCACTTTTTAAAAGATCAACATGGATTTTAACTGACGGATTTTCCTCAGCGCAAAATTAATGCCTTGAGGTGGCGACGTGTCACCCATGGACGTATGATTTCATTCTCCTTTAATTGTCTGCACGGTGAGAAACTGAACCAAGAGCAGAGATTAAATGATTCTTTTTAAGAATCATTTCAAAGCGCCCAGCCATCTCACCATGACTAATTTAGTTAGACTGTATTAAAGCAACAGTATGGAAAATACCTGTTATAGGATGCTGTCATGTCATTTGGAAACACTAGAGGGCCAACCACATGTACCCTACTAGCACAAGACCTTTTTATTGCTAGCTCGAAACAGATCTTTTGACTAAAGCTGCTGATTATAACAATGACTCCACATTTAAATCAACTGCACTTCTTTTAATGTCTGACTGACTAATAATGGCGTGTCTATATAGTTACAAGAGGCCCAGATTGTAAATATTTCCCCGCATATTTTCACCCAACAAAAACAAAGTTTCCTGCTATGCTTGCCAAAACTGTGAGTCTGTACTGAGGTACAGTAGTTCTTTGAGTTAAATGTCACGCTCAGAATGAAAACATTCTGATGTTTAGCAGCGACTGTGCTTGCCATTTTCAGAAGCTTAGTTTTGGAGGTTAGCTGGCAATCATTTTTTAATTAACACTAAACAAAGCCAAGAGTGGAACACACTTCCTCTCCTTCCATGTGCGTACATGGAAATGTGGAGGTGGGGATAACAGTGGCGAGACCTCAGCACAGAACAGCACAGTTATCACTGACAACAAATACATTAATAGTCAAATACAGCATAAAAGGAAGGAGCTTGGGTGGTAGCAGGTTTCAAAGTGGGTTATAGATGTGAAACAACTGTAGGTAGACTAAAGCAACTTAAATACCATCACCTGTGACCCACTGAGAAACCGTCTGGCCATGATTTTGCCATGATTTTGGATCAACTTGACTTCACAATCCCAGACTTTATTCTTGATATTTATAGAATAAAAGTTTTTCCATAAATTTTCCAGGCCAATGAAAATCTCTCCTAGGAAGAACATAAAAATCTATCAAATTTGATGGTGCACATTGGATTGTAACCTTATGTTTGGACTTTGGAAAGAGTCAGTGGATCACAGAGGTCATCGGGTTACATTGTCTGGAAACCACAGATCTTTGCACCAAGTCTTGTGCCAATCCACCCACTCATGTTGGAGCCACTGGACATGGGCCTAAAGTGCCTGGCAAGCTAAAGTGAGCAAACGAGTAACAAAGCTCATTGCACTCCAGCAGAACGAGCCAGCAGAACTCTGTACTGACAGGCCCATGTGCCTTTCATCTGCACCCAGATGATTTCCCTCTACAGAACAGGGGTCATTGTTTGTGAAAGAGACACACACAAGAGGGCTTTATATGTGACTCTGATCTTCCTCGCATATTTGCTTTAAATCTCATCTGGCACTCTGATATAATCCCAGTATAATAAAGACCTGACATCTGCTCATCAATAGCTTCAAGCTGTTCGAGCAAATCTTCAAATGATGTTACTCTGGGTGTCCAGCTGATTGAACACAATTGAACTTTTTTTGCTACCTGAAAAGTTTTCACCTATGAGATTGCCTGGCTTAGGAATGACGTGGGCCACTATGCAATATGGTAATTGTAACCACCCTCATCTTTTTCATCTTTATGGACTCATGGGGAGAAAAAGGAATAGGGAATCTGCAGCAGGAGCAAGAATAATGTCGTACTGATGTTCTCTCCAAGTGGTTAAGTGTCACAGTAAGCTACGCTGTCACTTCACAAACAGAATAAGAGATTCGGTGAAGACGAAATGCCATGCCAGCATGGGTGGCTGAAAGAGAATACATACATAGGAAAGCAGGGAAATGTGGTTGTAAGCTCGCTGTGAGTGTTATTGCATTACCTAGAGCTGTGTCTGCCCCTCCATGCATTGCATCTCTGCACAGTGAGGGAGTCAAAGGAAAATGTCAACCAAATGCTTCCCATTTAGCAGCATCTGGTCCAATCCCTGAAGATTCTGACCATTTATTATGTCAGGTAATTGTTTGGTAATCTTACAGCTTCGATTGCCCAGGTGCTGCAAGGCTTCTTATGAAAAACATCTCCAAAAAGTAAAAGCATGTATTCCTTTTCACCTCAATCTCAGAGTTTGGACATTCTGAATGTTGCACAAGCCCTTCGCTTTGAAAATACATTACGGCACAGGGAGCCGTGGCATCTGACCAAGACACATTCAAAGGAAAACACGCATACACCCTTGCTTGCACTATGCCCTTGTATTATAAGCGTGAGAATCTGCTCTTACAGATACACACTTCAGTCGGGGGTTGTGATTATGTGTCAGCGGGTGTGGGGCAGTGGGGAGGAGGTACGGGGTTGTTATCTTCATGGCTGAACAAGAACTAGATAGAGGAAAGGGAACATCTTTCAAAAACTCCAGCCAGGACTCGTGGAGATAAGGAGAGAACGCTCCATTGGCCTCGCATTGTAAAAAGGAAAATTGTGGCGGAATCATCACAAAAGGACCCCATACCCCCTTGCAATTTACTTTTCGGATAAGGAATCATTGTAAATCATCTTTTAACACACACAGAGCAAACACAGCTGTGAAGGCTAATATATACTTCATGTGTGATGTTACCAGTCTTACACAGGCCCCTCTGCTTTTTAAGAATTGCCCAGAACACGCAGAAGATAAAGTCCATGCCGTAGTACACATGAATTTAAAAGTAAAAAAAACAAAATGTTTCTTATTTTCTTTACATTTTTTTCTCTGATGAACAAAGGGTAAAAAATGTTTTATACATTGCAAATTTTCTTATACTTGGTACATTTTATGATATGGTGGAAGGGGGCAATGGAGCGAGCGTCCAATGATGTCCTACTGAATTGAGTACCAACGGATTCTAAAACTCAGTATTGGTGTTCATAAGAAGCATTCATTAAGGCAGTGGTTCAGTGGGGGGCACCCTAGGAGGGGTGCAGTGCCATTGCGTGGGGAGGGGGCAGTATGAATAAAAAAAAGAATGCTTGGACACTGCTAGTATAATAGACAGGTTTTTGACGGGACTCCTGCACAGCAGAAGATGAAGCATCGCCAGATATGCTTCCAAACCAACTTCCTCCCAAGCCAAAGACTAGAAAATATGATGACGCATATCTTGTCTTTGGCTTCACCTGCACAGCGGTGGTGCCAACGTAGGTATCCCTGATGGGATTTGTTCCCATGCGTCGGGAGCACGCGCTGGGCTGTCCAAATCACGGACAAACTGTATCCTACAGCTGTTTATGTTTTTAAACCCAGTGTGCACAGAGAGGCACTTTTTCAAAAATGTGTGGATAGCAACACTGAATATTCTTACACAGTAACAAAAAAAACAACACGTAAAAGAAGTACACCATAAAGATGGTTTGTTTTTCTGTTGTTAATGCTACGTCCACACGTACAAGAGTATTTTTTTAAAGTGAAATTTTCTGCTTTCGTTTAAAAAAAATCCAGTCCACATGTAAACACAAAAAACTAAAGTCAAACACTGTCAACAACATGACAAATCCAAACCGTGTCGAAATGTTGGCCAATTAGAAGTCTAGAAGCCGGGGCGGGAACAAGGAAACAGGGTTTGGTGCCCTCACAATACCTGAAGCACTTCTGAAAAGTTTTTGTGTTTTCCTGGAAAAGCAGCTAATTGTGTGTTACTTTTCAAGTGCCTTCATCATTTCAAATGTTAATAACTAAAGTCAGTATTTTGAATTTTGTCTGGCTCTCGTGGCCAGAGTCATAGTGCTGTGAAATACTGCTGGTGTAGACTCACAACTTAGGAATGGACAAAATGCATACAGCATACAAAAATGTAATAACATTTTTTTTTTTTTAATTTATTCAAAATCAATGTTGGCGTTGGGATTTGTTTGTGAGAATGTAGATGCCACGTCCAAAGTTCACGCTGAAATTCATCTCATGTAAACAATAACGTGGTGCACAGCATGACATCAAAACGTTTATACACTTTTGACGCTATGTGACTAAATCTCCGTTTTCCTCGTCCACTCTAACCCTAACCCTAACCCAAACGCATAGAAAAAGCTGCGTTTCAAAAATACCCATGTAGGTGTGGACGTAGCGTAAAAGACTTATTTTTACGTATTATATTTTATTGCTTTCCTGTAATTTATTGCATTTCACTTTTATTTAATTGTTTACAAAAGGTTTGAGGTGTGAAATAAACTTTCAAACGTTCGAAAAGAATAAATGGGTGTGTGTGGTTGGAGGATGTGTTTGTGGCCGGGGGGGGGCACAAAGATTTTATTGTAAAACAAAAGGAAGGTCAAAAAAAGTTTGGGAACCACTGCGTTAAGGTAATGAGCCTTGATACAGCAGCTGTAGCAATTTTGCCCACAGAGAGGTAACAGCCCTGTTTACAAGCCCTACAATGGCCACATAAATAGAGTTGAGGTGTTCTTGAATACGTCCTAGATTTGGCAGTCAGGGGATCTGGTTTGAATTTTCTTTTTCTTTTTTTTTACTTTTTTTTGCTTTGTTTGTGTTTAACCTTTTTTACTTACCTTTGTTTCCTTTCAATTATTTTTTTCCTTTTGCTTACTGGATAAATTTGTGCACTAAAAGCTACTCAGGAAAGTTTCACCACTTAAAACCACCTGTTTAGGTTTAGTAGAAGATCATATGTCTTTTTTTACAACTGCACCTATTTATGTTAACCCTGCTCATCAGAAAGACAACACATTGGGTCGTTAGGGTTCAACCTCACTAATGCCATAACCAGGCGCACCAAGTTGTGATAGAATAAGCATCCCTTGCATATAAAGGAGTCATGTTGTGTATAAGGTGAGTGAGTGAGTGAGTGCAAAATAACATAAATTCATAACCTGTAATTCAGAACAAGGCTGGAACAAGACAAGAGACGTCTACCTTGAGGTTCTTGCAACTTCAACTAGTTTTGAACTCAGTTCAAAATGACCAATAAACCGAAACTGATCTGACAATAAAATAAATACCCAATGCAGTTTCAAAGCCTTTGGTTGCTCAATTGATTTGATGCAGTGGACTTTAAACCCACCAAAAAAGACCTATGTACAGTTCGTAATGGACTGTCACTCTCTCTGCAAGCCATTACAAAGACAGCAGACTTGCTGTCCCTCGACAATAATCTCAGTTCAAACTTCGGGCACACAGGGAATGACAGGAAATATGGGAAGAATAACTGTGGTGCTGTTGCTAAGGCACCTTCGAGCTTTAAAATTCAGGAAAGAAGGTAAAAAGATACCACCTTGCCATATCTTTTTTACACAACAGCATAAAAATCAGTGGATTACAATGCATCTTCCCTATAGTAGCTCTTGTTGAGTTATCTTTTTTCCTGTGTATGGCTTGAAGGAATATAAGATGCAAACCCTTATGCGGTTATCTCAGAAAGTGAGAAGTCTAGGTGAGAATGCCCAGGTGATAAAAGAGTATGGCTTATATAATGATAAAGCATTATGATGTTATCACCTTGAGCTTGGGGAAAACATGTGAGGTATTTCATTCTTCTATTGCATAACTGGCCTTTACAGACAGAACATTCCAGTTCTTTTGGAACACAACACAAAGAAACTAAAAGAAAAGTTGAAGAGGAAGGAGATATATCATGTCTGAAACTGTGTAAAGGTTACATTTATTGCCACATCTTTAAGGGATTCTTTGAAGTTACAGGACTAATTGCTCAGTAAATTGGAAATGCATAATACCGTATATCTTCCAATTGTAGCCTGGGCCTTTATTCAAAAAATGATCCGGCCGGCCCGGCGTTTAAAAGAGACCGGACGTTATTGGAGACCGGCTCTTATTCCTTTCTCAGACGGAATTGTCGTGGAAGTGAGAGGGAAAGAGGACCCAGGTGCGGTTTTAGACTGAGGTGAAAAGACAGTGCGTTTACTTACAGTGCTCCAAAACGTATTCCAACAGTTCACAAATAATGCAGTTCCCAATTGTGCTCCTCTTTTTCTCCCAAGAGTCTCCTTGTCTGTGGTAGCCCAGTGCACGAGTGGTGCTCCGCGAAACTTCTCTCCGCCCGACTCTCAAGGAGAGGAAGTAAAAGACCAGAAAATCACAGTTAGCAGGTTCGCTAACCGACAGTTCCAGTTCAGTGTAATAATCCCACTT
>VURO01003437.1:0-11604 GCA_015108175.1 Pelvicachromis taeniatus | reverse complement strand
GTTTTGGGGGGGTCCCCCCCCCCCCCCCCATCACCCTGTCTTAGACTGCAGGCTCTAACAACAATAATTGTTCTGGATAATTGTTCTGGTTCAGATCGCTGTCCTATGTGCTGCAGCCAGAACCTGCAGCATGTGGAGGACTGCTTCATGTGCTGCTCTGCAGAGCTCACTGAGGCTGATGAGCAGAACCAGGACTGTTGTCAGCAGATGCAGTCCAAGATGGTGGAGTTGGACGATAGAGTGACTGGAGATCAGCAAATTTAGTATTTGGCAAATAAAATAACTTCTGTTCGGTCACTCGTGTGTGTACTTGCGTGCATGTGTTTATATCTCCCCTACCACAAACAGGAAGTGTGTTAGACTTAATCGCTTGTATTTCGTTAAAACCAAATTAATTCCACTCAGTGAGGTATGTGGATTTTAACATGGCGCACTGACATTAGGTCTAGAATAATCACAGACCTGAAATATTTGACATTGTAACAGGCCAGAAACCTTTTTCCCATCATGCCTTTTTTTGTTGTTGTTTCTGTTAGCACAATATTCACCGTTTGTATGTGAGTGGCCAAACCAAATGGATAGAGATGTGTTTGATATGATCAAATTTTAAACAAAGCGAGTCACTCTGCCTAGGGCGTTAAGAGGGGGAGAGAGCGCTGCTCTGAGCAGGGCCACATCAAAATGTAGGCAGGTTGAAAATTAAAAAGAAAGGATACAGCTAGAGGGGATTTAGGCCATGAGAGGCAGCGAGAACAGGTCAGAACTACAAATCAGGCCAAATGTGATGCGTGAGAGCGGCACTACCCTCTTTGACCAAAGTCCCTCTAAGTGAAGTGTTTAACCTCCAGCTGCAGCATCAGGATGAACCTCATTCATCCTGTTGGTGGATGGTAGCTTTATAGAAGCAGAAGGTTACTGTTGTCATCGCTGTCAAGCTGCCTTTGAGTGAACCTCTTGAATACTCCTAGATAATATTGCTCAAAGTCTTACAGGGAAGGCCCTCTATTGAAATGAAGCGATACATGGTTGCTAACAATGTGTCACTGATCAGGCTCAAATGTTTGATGCGTGGCGGTGTCACCTGCTTAACGTCACTTTTACACGGAAGAAACGATCCTTTTAACACTGCACCTCTTTGAAGCTCAATATTATTTTATAAATAAAATATTAACGACTGATTTGATGATGACATTGACAATTATCGTTTATGATCATGAATCATCACAAGTAGTTGAGTCTAACTATATTAATATAAATAATATTGTGATGCTGCAATAGGAGCAGAGAGCTGGAACTATTTGTTTTCCATTGATTTCTTCAGGACAACATTTAAATGATAACACTGACAGCATTTTATCTGTAACAAAACTGAAGAAAAGTGGATGGTTTCATACATTCAGCTAGATGAAGAGAATCAAAATTAGTCCAGTGGTAGTTTCTTTTTTTCTTTCAATGCAGTGCTGTTGAAGGGGTCGGTAGCAAAATGTCTTTTATCCACCTACAAGGACACGTCCATCTATATTCCTCTGCTTATCCACTTCAGGGTTGCCTTTTACATTAAGGTGAAAAGGCCTTTGCAGGAATAACTGTGAACAGGTCCACGCAGAGAGACAGGCAACCATTCATGCTTGCATTTACACCTACAGCCAGTTTAAAATCGCCAGTTAACTGAACATGCATGTCTTTCGACCGTGGGAGGAATCCAGAGTACTCAGAAAGAACCCACACAAAGATGGAGTACATGCAAACTCCACACAGAAAGGCCTCATTGGCCAGTGGATTCAAACATGGGATCCACAAACATTGTGCCCAAAGGGGACACCTAGAAACGAAGAGAAGCTTCCCATCTCCGTCCTGTCCCTCTACTCGGCTCGTCACCTCACACCTTAGCTTGTGCTCCGCACTCGAGTCTCTTGCTCGCTGCCACAGCATCTTTCCTTGTGGCAGCGCCTTGTAAGTAGACAGACACTGGCCAGAAACGTCGTCCGTGAGGCTTGCCTGGCTCGTAACCATGGCGACCCTCCCCAACACTGTTGCACCCGGCAAACAACAGTGGAAACGGTACTCGCACATGACCACACACGTCGTTCTCCACGGGTCACCCTTTCTCTCGTTGGAACTGGGTCTCTGCGTTGCGCCGATCTGCCCGTCCTTCCACAAGCCGTATCACCTGTCAAATCAGGCACCATGTTGTTCTCTCCCACGCCTCGTTGCTATGCGCTCCTTCCTCCTCACATCTGGACCTCTTCTCCCTTTTGGTGCTTAGCCAGCTTTTAGCAGCTGATAGGCCACCTCAACAACTCAGGATTCACATTTTTCTGTAACTTGTTGGTTTGTATAACTGTGGTTTCTGGTCTTCTAGGGTTGGTTTGGATCCAGACTGAAGTGTAAAAACAAGCTTGTGACCTCTCCTGTGAGGTATAACTATTGTTTTTATCAACAGAGTCTGATGGCTTTAATGAGATCAATTTATTTCCACCAAACAAAGTTGCCACACTTGTAATAGAGTTGCTGCATACCTTTTATTTTCTTTTTGGTTTGTACGGTGCTGTTTTAATGAATGGTGGCAGAAATGCAAAAGGCCACGGGGTTTGAGGGAATGCAACTCTGAGGGCGTCAAAGCAAATGCAAATACTGGCAAGAGTTCATGGAAAAAGCAGCCTCATCCCATATCTCCTGAATCTACCCTGATAAGTTGACATACGACCCTACCCATTATTAGTCCAAAACTGATTCTGACCAATAATGAAGGTTCAGAAACTGAAATGACTGACGACACTCATTATGATATGACAGTAGTAGGCTTTGCTGCAGATCAGTAAGCCAGAGTGAGTGAAAAACTACGTCAAATTAACCTTGATCTTCAGCTCTGTGGAGGGATTTATCGCAGGAACTATCTAAATCTCGGTGCTTGTGGTCCGACGTCTTCCGCCGAGGCTTATGATGAAAATCAGTCAACAGAGGCGGGTTCTCAACGGGGCCGGAGATTTAAAGAAAGCAGCGCTGCCACACAAGAACCCCCGAGGAGTACGCATTTATCTTAAATCTTTATTTATCCAACTCGGAGCTTCTCCCGTGAGCTCAGCCTCGGCTCTGCTTCATATTCAGACCCAGGGAGCGACTTGACAGGTGTTCCCTCAATATGCTCCTCTGGTGTTCTTGTCTTACTTGGGATTCAAACTGACAAACAGGTTTTTACAACCTAAAATGAATGTTCCTTTAACACCAAATTCCCCATGCCCCCATGCACTGATATTCAGTGCTTTTACAGGAAATTGTCCCCAGAACAGTGACAGATTGGTGCCATATCGACCAATCTGTCACCGGCAGCACTGATGTGCAGCTCTGCCATTTCACTGATGACTGTACTGAATTTTTAATGGCAGTAACTGCAGGCCTCTGGACATGATTTGGTCATGTTATCCCGTTATTTGTCACTGTGCCATTAAAGTATATAAAATTGTCATTTGATTACGTGTACCCTTTTATTATATTGGTTAATCTGTTTTCTCCCGTTGTTAATTATCCAGCAGTGTCTCCTGGAAACGGGATTTTTCTTTCTTTCTTTTTTTTCTTTTTGTTTTTATACAACAAATTTCTTGTCTTGGTGCAGCGGAAATGGTGACTAGACTACATTCAGACTGTTACAAATGAATAAAGTGAGATATTTGTGAGCTGTTTAAAAAAAATATATACAGTTTTTCATGAAAAACCAAGGTTTGCGTCCATAGTCCCATGCGAGATTATAAGTTACTAAACATGAACTCAATGATTCTTCCTGATATCTTTAAGGTCCAAAGACTTTTCCTTTTTAGACCACAATCTTTAATGTCAGCGGTATATAATCTTATCCTCTAAAGCAGGGGTGGGGAACTACAGGCCTCAAGGGTTGGTGTCCTGTAAGTTTTAAATATCACACAGGGTCAAAACATCTGAATCAAATGATTAGTTCATTACCAGGCCTCTGGAGATCTTCAAGACATGTTGAGGTAATTTAGCCATTTAAATCATCAGCGTTGGATCAAGGACACGTCTAAAACCTGCAGGACACCGGCCCTTAAGTCCTGGAGTTCCCCCACCCCCATCTAAAATGTACACCCCTTGAAAATGTAGATTGTGCAATAATTGCAATTAAATTTCCCTCAATGTGTTTTGCATTTATAAATTATGTAACTCAAATAAATGTGTTATCAATAAATGTCTAGAAATTACACCGATTAAATTACAAGTTGAACCATGATGACGTATTTTTGTTTTCTGCTCTACAGACATTTGTTTTGTTGATAGAGAATTTACAGCGTCAGGGGTTCCCAGTGGAAATTGGTCACTGAGGGTTTTACAGCTATTACAGGATCTGCTAATTACTGCATTGCACAAATGATCATGAATGAACCGCCTGACTCATCAAATAGTGTTTGTTTCTGTTTAAGTTACAAAAATTGTAAAAATACTAAGAAAAATTAAGAAAGTTTCTTCATCATTTATGAATCTTCCCATTATTTTCTGCACTTACTTTGTTAGTCATGGTTGTCTATAAAATATAAAAACTTAACAGTTTTTATAACGTCTCCAAACTCGCTGCCTTCCTGTTGCTTGTTTGTGTCTTAAGAAAAGCTACAACAGTAATATTACCTTTTGATTCATAAGTATCAAATCCTCGTATTTGATATGTAAAACCATGAAGGCATTTTGATATTTTAACATCTAAATTAATGAAATAATGAATCCAAAAAACCCGGTTTACTGTGATGGTAAACAGAAGTAAACTTCCCTTATACCTGAGAACTTCCTGTTGGGGCCAGAAAACCTTTGTTTCAGTTTGTTTTTGTTTTTTTTTTTTTTACTTGACTTTGTGCAGAGTATACGGTGGCCCTGAGTGGCCAAACGGTCTGCAACTTCATAAAACGCCTGCAAAAAGAAAAACGCTGCAAAAGCACACAAAACACAACGGAAATAGGAAAAAAAACAAACAACGGAAATGTTTCTGGGGAGACGATAACCCGACGGACCATATTTTGTATTTTAAATAGGTGACGGCGTTACTTGTATTCCGTTACTCCCAACACTGCAAACATATCTGCAGTATTATAAGAATCCTGAGATTACAACACATTTACCTCTCCTCCACTTTGAAGTGTCTCCTAGTCTCAGCACAATTGTTAGCATGTTTTGGTTCGTGCAACTGGTCCGTCGGGTTATTGTCTCCCCAGAAACATTTCCGTTGTGTTTTGTGTGCTTTTGCAGCGTTTTTCTTTTTGCAGGTGTTTTCTGAAGTTGCAGTCCGTTTGGCCTCTCAGGGCCACTTTAAGATTAGACATGTTTAGTTTGAGAGTAAACGCAACACACACAGATTCAGCCTATGATGAAGTAGAAGAAGAGGCTGCACTATGCCTACATCATGCTTATCAATGCGTCAATTCATTTTTTTTTGTCGCCCTCGTGCAGTTAAAAATATTGTGTGTATGTTGTGCTGAAAAACAGCAAGTCATCCCATTTTAAGGAGGATGGAGCTGGTGTGTTTTGGGGATTACAGCTTGATAAATGACTGAAGCCGTCAATCAATTATTGTAATTGTGATAATTTGTTTTGTGTAGATTGACTAATGATTTCAGCTCACAGGCGCACCTGTGGCTCAGGAAGCGGAGTGGGTCGTCTGCTAATCACAAGGCTGGTGGTTCAATTTCTGGCTCCTCCGCATCCTGAAGTGTCCTTAAGCAAGAAAGTGTAAAACAAATTTGCTCATGCATATAGATCCTGTGTGTGTGTGTGTGTGTGTGTGTGTGTGTGTGTGTGTATGTTGCAGTCAATATGTTATTGACTGCAATATACACACATTTCAAAGAAACAACTTGCATACCCTAGATCTAAAGAAGCCAGAGATAAATGGTTTTTTTTGTTGTTTTTTTTTTAAACTTTGTTTGTTTCACACGGTTTCTCTCATAGTTTCCCGTTTCTGAAAACCCCAAACCACCCACCCAACCATCCTCCAAAAGTGCAGTCAGTCTAGAGGAGAACTGCAGCTAAAAGATTACCTTAAGCAGGAGGAGTGTGAATATGTAACTGGGGAAGATGCACAGTTATGAAGCTACAGAGAAACATGTGAGAGTGTGCACCAACATCTGGGTGCAGGGTCACTGGAACACTGAGTCTGCAGCAACACCAGTGAAAGCCGTCTCTCGTGTAGAGGGTCTCCATGCCCCTCTGTCTCACAACTTTCATCCGCTCGGCTGTCACATTGTCTCTTCTACTTCTCGCCCATCTTCTCACCTCGTGTGTGTGTGTGTGTGTGTGTGTGTGTGTGTGTGTGTGTGTCCCAACATGGCCTCTCTCATCGTTTCCCATCTCTCTGCCTGTATATCTCTGTCGTCCCCCTCCTTTCCTCCTCCTGCTGTCTTCTCTGCTCGCTCACTCTTCTCCCGGCCATCGGCAGGCTGCAGATAGGATTAAAAATTAACACCCTCTGTGTGTGTACATATGTGTGTGTGAGACCAAGAGCGAAAATGGGAGAACAGCTGAGGGATGGGCTGCTGAAATCATTGTTATCCACCACATTTATGGTTTGCATTAGCGCAGTATTTGCCACCTCATTTTGGTGGCACTGCATGTTCACCTTTTTCCTTTTTCACTGTTTATTTCACCTCCCATATTGAACACGCGTCCTCGTGGGTTCATGAACTCACATGCGGTAATTTTGGCATCTCTGGGGATTTTGTGACTTTTATCTTGAAACGCCACTGTGGAAATGTCACTTCTAATAAGTGTGTAAACAGTGATAGGTCAGTCATGTTTAAAAAGCAGGGTTTGGAGCTCTTAATATTTCTCTCCTTCTCAGTGACCTATTTAAATATATCTTTACACATTTTCTTTGCACTCTGAAGCTGATGCGAGACATTTCATGCATTATTGAGCAACAGAAATTGATAATTCATCGGCTCCTTTTGATAACTGATTTGTTGTTCTAGGCATTTTAAACAACCTAGTCAATTAGTTCCTCATTTTTCTATTGGGATGATTTGTGATGTTGCATAACGGTAAACTATTAAACCAGAGCAAATGGCATCTATGCGTCTGTGTAATCTGACATCTCATCAGTTCTTTTGATGCCCTGTCAGACACAAAGGCATTGTTTGTGCCATCTCGACCTAGTGTTCTGTCACTTTGCTAGCTTATAACTCCAAACAGCTCCGGTGCTTTGATCAAACCCCTTTTCACAGTAAAATAGTGTTGATTCAAATCCAGGGCTTTTTTTTGAAGTAGTAGTTTCTCTCTCTAAAGGGATGTTTGGTTTCCAAGTGCCTCTTTAGCTTGCTTGACACCATGCTAGCATTAGCCAGCTTCTCCTGACATGCAGCTCGCTCAGACTGAGGGCTGTTGACATCCCAGGTCCAGCTGAAGCTTTAAAAGCTATTGGCTTTTGCTATACTGTCAACAGACAGTTTGTCTCTTTACTTTAGCCGGTGTATCTTTGCACTCGTGGGTGGTTGTGGTTTGTTTTGCATGTAAAAGTGATCCATTTTCTCCCTTACAGCTATCCTCCTTGCTTTCAATTAAGGTAATTGATGCGTCACGCTCTCTTAATTCTTTAGTTTTTGTGAAATCATTAGGGCTCCTTTTTCAAGTATTTTCACTTATGGAAACTAGGAAAACAAGACAAGCAGGAGAAATTGCTGGAAAGCTTGACTATAGGTAGTAATAAGATTGTCTGTAAACTGACCAGGGTGATTGGGTGCAATTACACTGGTTAGATTAATCAACTTATTGGACAGTGTACTGTCAGAAATCACCATTTCCCCGTAGTAGCTTTCGCGGGGTATTTGAAGCACATTTGAAACAATGTTTTTGCTGTGGTGGTTGTTAACATAATTCATTGGGGGAGGGGAAGGCTTGCCATTAATCCAGATCTTCTAGAAATAAAGTTCTGCCTTCTGTTGAGGTTAGTGAAGTTCCTAAACACTATCTGAAGAAACATCTGCTGATACTCGTTTGGTGCAGAACTGTCAGTACTACTGTAACTATATCATAATGATGAGTGACCATTTATTGGAGCTTCTGGGTCTGAAAAGTTGAGCCAGTATTTCAAAAAAAAAAAGAAAAGTGCCTTAGGTCTGCATTCTTTATGGGATTTAAGAGAAATTAGGTTGTATAGAAGGCTATTTTGAAGTGTTAAACTCTATGTTATGCTAATTTTATACATTTATGATCTTGTTAAAATCAAAAAATGTTAAACATATTTGTGACTGCCGAGTTGCTGGTCTGGGGGAGTTGTGTATTAATTCCAGTTTTGAAACCTGGCAACAACAAGCCTCAGCTCAATGCACCAAAAACGTATCTAGTTTAAGCAGTGGTTGACATGAAGGTGAAAACATCCATATTTGATACGTGCCTTCTCAATAGACTTATAATTAGGACCTCACCAACACTTTACGGGTTTCAAAAAAAATTGTTCAATAATTAATACATGTTATTTTTATTCGTCAAACCTATAAAATCTGTTTAGTACTAATGTCGTCGTCATCATAATGTGCACAGTATTTGTGAAGCTATAAGTGTGTGTGTGTGTGTGTGTGTGTGTGTGTGTGTGGCTACATAAAATTCAAAACAAGGCTGTGTGCTAAGATTGTATACATCCGTAACGGAACAAAACGACGTGTTACATATTTAATCACATCCACCAATAAAAGACAGGAAACATGTCCACATACTGGCTGTTTAGTCATGGTTGCCACGCACCGGAGGTGACTTTAGTTGTGTATCTGTCAGTCAACTTTATTCTTTTTCTGCACCACCTACATCCTCTATCTTTATGGTCTCTGACAGGCAACAACCTCACTTTCACCTTGCTGTTGCACTTCCCGTCAAACCCGCCATCCCCTTAGATGTCTCAGTCAGATAAAAGAATTTGTGATTAAAGTGCTTAGCATCAGGCCCTGTTGGCTAGATGGAGTGTGAAAGAGGACCAGATTCTTGCTGTCTGAGGGTTTTTCCAGAGCTTCAGAGGGAACATCAGCGCAGCAGGGATCCTGGCAGGCAAACAGGGTGATAACACAGCCACTGTACCACAGAGCCTCTGCTTTAAATTTGAGTCATTTAGCTAACAGACTAATTCCCGCAGACATACAAGGAGCGAGACCTGATTAAGGACAGTCACCAGCAATTTTAGATTTTATTAAAATGAACTTCATGGCCTGAAGACCAACTTTCGTAACCAGCTTTTTATTATAAGGAACTTGGGGACTTACAGGAAGTGGATCAGTAGATTTAATTTGACAAAAAGTTCAAACATAGAAGCTGTTTTACATGCAAGTTTGCTGCTGTTGGAAGTCTGAATTATGTTTTGAAAAAATGCTGATGCCCAGTCCAAAGGTTTTTGGGGTAATTGGACCAATTGCAAAGATACCTATTGTAAAACGATTCAACAGAATAAAACGACCTGTTATCTTTCAAGTGTAGTGTCGTCTATAATGCAGTGTAATTCCTGGCTTTGGAAACTGTAGTAGAAAAATGTTATTCTCACTTTGTACCTGGTGGTCCAGAGGTAGGGCATTTGGTAAGTTAATCACAAAGTTGGTGGTTCAATCTGCAGGTGAATGTTATTTAAAGTCTGTTTGTACCTGTTGTCAAACTTTGAAGCTGTATAGGACATGGCAGCAGAAGGTCCATCCCATCTGCCGGGTGCCGATCATGTGATAACAGGAAACTAAAATTCACACAGGAGCACTAAAATTGGACAACAGAAGATTGAAAAATTGTCGGTGACCTGATGAGTTTTGATTTCTGCTGTGACATTTGGATTGTACGGTCAGAACTTGGAGTGAAGAGCGTGATCGCATGGATCCGTCCTGCCTTATGTCATTGGTTCAGGCTGCTGGTGGTGATGTAATGCAGTGGGGGCTATCTTCTTGGTACACTCTCGGCCCCTTATTACCAACTGAGCATCATTTAAACAATACAGCCTGAGTATTGCTGCTGAACATGTCCATCCCTTTGTGAAACACAGTGTACCCATCTTCTGATGGTTGTGTCCAGCATAATAACACATCATGTCACAAAGCTGAAATAATAATAACCGGTTTCCCAAAAATGACAATGAGTTCAGTGTTCAAATGGCCTCCACAGTTACCAGTTATCAGTTAAATGGAGCACCTTTTGTGGAATAGCAGATTTGCATCAGTCGACAAAAACATGTATCAACTGTGTGATGCTTTTACGACAACATGGACCAAAATCGCCAAACAATGCTTGTTCTGAGTGTATATTGTAGTTAATTTATGAAAGTAACACTGTTATTCAAGAAGACCAGAAGTTCAGCAGGAAGGTGTTTAGAGGTCTCAGATCAGGGGAGACGAGGGTTGTTTTCTGACCTCGCTTCTATAAGTCAGACTTTGATGTCCAACCAGAGAAATTGCTTCCTTCTGTCCATTAGAAAGAATACACGTTTAAGGCGCTGTGTCACTGCATTGACTGCAAACACTCTACTGTTCGTCTTGTGGTGAAATCTTTTTTTTATCTTTAAGATCATAACATATTCATCAAGTCCTGAGACACCACTGAGTGTAGTTTTGGATTGATTGGGAAACCCAGTAGTTAGAAAAACCTAAGGACCATTACCACTTTCAGGACTCTGAATAATTGCCAAACATAATTTTTGGCCATAGATTGTGCTGAAATGACTCTCTCCTCTTTATTCATTGTTTTGTATTATCTCGTTCCCCTTTTCCTGAACCCTGTTTCTCCCACAACTACTCAGTTATTCTTCAGGGATCAATAAAGTTCCATGTGATCTAATCAGAAGAGACGCTGCTCTGTTTAAGACGCCAGGTTTCACCACTCAGCAGCTGAGGACAACACCACGTGTTTATCTAAAAAGGTTTAAAACTGCCTATTGAAGGTGGATATAATAATCTTAACATGACACAGCTCTTTGGTGTCAATCAAATATATTTTCTGCATAAATAAACTTGAGTGTTCAGGTTCATGAATGCACAGACAACAGCACGTTTTCCCTTCCACGCTGTGACTCTAACAGTTATAACTCTCAAATATGAAACTTTGACTCTCAATCTGTTGTAACAGACTTTTATGTTTGAAAAAACTGTCATGTGCAACAAGTTGAACGATCAGTAACAGCTCGTCTTAGCACAGCCAACAACTACAAACTACAAAGTCATATCAAAAAGACCTTTGAGTGTTCAGTAAGAGCAGAGCAGTGCCGTCTATTTACCATTTCTTGCTGCTGTCCTGATGTAAAACATGGGAATGTTTGCAGTTTAAAAGGACAGTCTGCTTAAACAAACACACACGACACTGAATCGTGAAAACGCAGTCTCGTATGGTCTCATTTTTAGATTTGTACTTTTTTTCTGGGTTATGTTTAGCACCCAAGCTACTGAGTTATGCTTAGCAAAACAAAATAGACCGTTTTGTTTTTAGTGTAGCGTTCTATTTAACACACTGAAAGCTTTTTTTTTTCTTTTTAACTTCACCAGACTGCTAAACATAACTACGGGTCAAAGCTTGCACAAACGGTCCATGGGTGGTCTTTTTCCAACAGAGAAAATGATTAAAGTCGTTTTTTTTTTTTTTTTTTTTTTAAGATCATTTCAT